>UZAF01016131.1:81988-107106 GCA_900617895.1 Haemonchus placei
TCTACAGAAATTTGGGTGGCCCTATTGATTCCTGATCTCGGTTATATTTTTGTTTTTTGCTAAGTGTGCACATACTTTTGAAACAAAGGAGAAATTTTTCTTCAATAAAAAACTATGATAGCAGCTACGATGTTCTCTCAGAATAAGTGTTCGTAGGTTATCGCACATGTGGAACTGAATGGTAAAGGTCACAGGTCACAAAAACCAATGGTATTCCCAAAAAAAAACAAAATGTTGGGTGTGCACATACTTTTGAAACACACTGTATATAACTAACTCTGTTCAAAAAAAATCCTTAATGCGAAAAAAGTTGGTAGAGGAAATAGTATGGACCGAGTTTCTGCTAAGGAGAGCAGGGCTCAAATCAGATGTTCTTGACTGAGTTCAGAAAGTTCCAGAATGCGGGAAAATGTGGCTAGAGGTACTGAAGAAAGATGTGGCGTGATCTCTGAAGCGGGTCAAAATTCTGTTGCGGAAAATCTAGACACCGTGAAAAAAGGGCAAACGTTAGGAGTAGGTCAACTAATCGGACTCATGCGCTGTGAGTGATGCGTCTTTTTGCATTACTTCATGAACCAACACATCTATAGCCAGATTTCCAGGGATGGTATCAAAAAACTCATGTCTATTTGATGCGTTCTCTCCTATTACGCACGCGTTAGTGCGCCGCGTTACCCAAACCGTATAACATGTATAACCAGGGCTAAAACACTCTGACTACTACTCGACATGCGGTATTGATCAAGATTTAGTTTACAAACAAGTGGCAAGAGCCGCCCCCGGCCGGCGGACTATGAAAGCAGCCTCTGACGCGTGTGTAAGTTGAAGGTTGAAGTAAAGAGGTTTGAGGTTTCTGAACAGAGCTACAGATTGTGCACCGCTCACTTTTAAAACGGTCCGTTCAGTTCACCTCTAGTGGCTCTGACACAGCCCATTTTTTCAGTGGTCTTGTCTGTTGTTCAGAAACTGAATCGGCAAGTTTTGTTCATGGTACTCCCATTTTGATCCATATGCCACCCTTCGTGAACGAGCTTTCCCGAATTCCACTCCGCCTGTGAACACTCATTCCAATTTGACCAGGTCCCTTTCCAAGTGGCACGAGCGAGGGACAGATACAAGCAAGCACCTATGTATGTACTAGGCTGGCCGGAAAGTTCTGAGCGATTCAGTCGGTTTTTTCAACCCAAAATAATTCGGCAAAAAAGCTAGAACAGCGACCAAGATAGTGGCCCTTCTTAGCCGTAACGTCTCTTCATCAACCGGACAGGGCACTGATGCCCTTCTTCCAAAAAGAAATGGTGCGCGACGCAAACCATTTATCTACTACCCACTTGACTTTCTAGCGCTTGCTAGTTTTCTCCCTTCAGAGCAGTCCTGCGGGTTTCAGAAAGTATGGCAGGCATATAGGTAAGGTGAATGTGGAAAGTAGATTAGTCACATTATACCAAACCTTTCCAGCTCACCCATCGGGTGGCATTATCAATGGGGTTCGAAAAATCCCTTGTAATCGGTGTGAAATGGGGGCCCGAAACCCCATCTCTCTCCGTTGCCGACAGAATACTCTTACGTTGACAGCAGTACACTCTGATAGGATCTCATAGTAACACAAGTTTGAGCGAAGAAAAAATAAGCTCATGTCTTTATTGGAGTGCCACGCTTCGTCGCACGCTGCCTTCTTACGTGTTCTGGTAGGCATTGCGATTCAATGTGTTGGTCTCTACACAAAATCTTCTTTTAATCCTGAGCAACAATGAAGTCGGCTGATGAGCGATATTCGCAAAGAGTCCTGCTTTAAAGTGACTCTTGCGTAGAACGTCATGGGTGATGGATTAGTGAGAAGAAATTGTCCTTCCTAGTCCCTGACACTTGAAGGAGGGTTGGTTTGATGGGAGGCTGAAGCACTGTCGGTATTCGAAGACAACAGGTGTTTGCTTCCTCAATTTTCGTCAAACCAAATCTTCTCTCAGAGATCTCTTCTCAGAGCAACCACGAGGAAGATCGTATCTTTTATGGTAAGTGACAACAGAGAGTGCAGTGCTGCCCATCACTCACTATATCTCATTCCAAGCCTGGATGTCGAAGCGATCAGTTTCGTGATGGTGGAGCAGAGGCCTCACTCAATCTCGTCGATGGCACATCGTTCGGTCGATGATTATTAGCTTCGAGCCGCGACGTCCAATACCGATCGGACGTGGTAATGGTCTATTAACAATGCCCTTTACCTGCTATCGTATCTATAGTTCTTCTCTACCGCATTCGGGAGCAACATGCTTTCACATTTGAAAGGCATAACTTTCTAGGAACTTTCCGGACACCGAGCACGGATTGTCGTGGTGTTAGGAGATAGTGGTATTTGGTGGACTATCACACACGCACGGTCCGCGAAGTCGAATGCCTATCAATGCTCGCCTAGAATAACCAAGCCTTACATTCCCGCGGTCGTTTTAGTACATATAATACAATCAGCTGCTCACCGCAAGTTACCGTATGATTTAATGCAGTTCAATAAGGAAGTCGAATGTGAAGGGTGCATCTGTAACTTGAAATTGATTGACGATGGAAACCATTCTCAGCGTGCGATGTTTTGGTTGACTATACTGAATCTAGCATTGGCTCGGGGGTGAAAAACTTTAGTAGCCGAGCTGAGCCGTACTCATTCAAAGCAACATTTTGTTGAGTTCGACTAGAGATCCTTGACCAACGACAGCTCTCAGAGCACAAAACTAAGAGGTACGACACGGTAAATGCAAAATTTTCACAAGTGGTGAGGCTATGGCGGCTGTTGAATTTTAGAAGATTTGTTCTCCATTCTCTACTATGTAATTTGGGTGGCTTTGGATCCTTAAACCGACTTTGTTTTAATTTTTTGATTTCATACCATCAAAATATACCATATTATACCATACCATACCACACCATACCAATCAGGCATATCATTTCTCAATGAAGGCCGAAAAAATGCCTCTTATTTGTCAACAAAGCTACATAACGGTGCGCTAAGGCAGAAATCGTGATAAATGCATGTAATAATATATTCCTTCATAGTTATCAATGAAACAGATTACAGGACTACACACTTATCGAAGACGAGCTCCGTTCCGGCTATCACCCTCAAAACTTCTTCTGCTATTCAATTGATCGAAAATCTAATAAGGATTTTCATGATAGGATAAAACGACTCGCTGTCTGTTTCCCGAACGTCATCATAGTACAAGGTAATAGGAATTATTATGAACCTTAGTACAAAGCAGTTCCGCTAAGAATTAACCACACCAAATCCAAAGAAAAAATACACTTGCAGCCCAAGCTTACACGTGTACTGGGATAGGAGGGAGGGGGTTGCACTGTGGAAATGGCATAAATTGAGCAGCGTAGTGGTAGCTGTGTGAAGCTGATGTTGCGAATCAATTAATGTTGTAAGCAGCATCACATCTGTTGTCTCGTGAATGTCAACAACTTTTTTCCACACATTTGACAGCACTGTGGAAAGTGATTAACACTGAGCAAAAGTAGGTTACATCACATTTAATGTATAGTACCTGATTCATCTACGGATCTCCTTCACTGAGGGTGTTCTCTCACTGTAGGATCCCCAGCCGGTTAGTGACGAGGCTACGTAAGGCGTCCTCAGGTGGCGGATAGGGGAATTAATCGCCGACCAAAAGTCTCCGGTACTTGCCCAGAGACGCAGGTGGATTCAGGGGATGGACTCCTTGATTCTGTTGTGCTGGGTCGATATACCCCCTGTGCGATCCACGCATACGTGTGTGGGGAGTCTGTGAGTGCAGTTGATATCCTGCCCACCGGCTCGGCCAAAAGCTTGCATTCGAGTGACTGGGAAGTATCTGGGAGGCGATTCGGGACCGCCATAAAAAACAAAGCCTCTTGTCCACTTCGGGATATCCTGGCAAGCCCCCGGAGTCAATAGCCCCCACGTCAGAGCCTGGCAAGCTGCACGTTGGGTATCTTCACGCCAAAAACAGTAATAGAAATGGGCCTCATTCCCTTGAACCTGAGGGAGCCCCCAATACTGCAGCGTTGGGTAGGACCGCTCGGGAGAGGCTGCTAAAATTTCAGGGCTGAACCAGGCTGCCCAAAAGGAGAAGGACTAAGATGGCGATCTGTACTTTCAACGCACGGACGCTTGCATCGGAAGCGTGTATAGAAGACCTAATGATGCAAGCTAGGACGATCGAGTACGACGTCATCGGACTGACCGGAACGAGAAGGCATCGCCCGCTACACGCTTTATTTGAGACTGGAGAAGAACTGCTCCTTGGAACATGCGATAGTAGAGGCGTCGGCGGCGTAGGTGTCCTCGTCAATACGCACTTGGCCATGAACATCGATTCGTGCGAAAGCTTAACAACCCGAATCGGACGTTTGCGATTAAGAAAATGTGGNTCCGGCAAGGCGATACTATTTCGCCCAAACTTTTCAGTGCCGCTCTCGAGAATATCATGCGTCATTTGGAATGGGAAGTCTTGGGAGTGAAGGTCGATGGCCGCTATCTGCATCACCTCCGCTTTGCAGACGACATCGTTCCCATAACACCGAACATCGAGCAGGCGGAACGAATGCTGGCCGAGTTTGACAATGATTGTGAAAAGATCGGGTTGAGACCGAACTTAACGAAGACGATGTTCATGAAAAACGGTTTGGTACCTGATGCTCCTTTCACGTTAGACGAAACGAATATCTCCGAATGCTCTAGCTATGTGTATCTAGGTTGGGAAGTCAACGTGATGAACGACCTAGCTCCAGAGCTGTGCAGAAGAAAACGCGCCACGTGGGGAGCATTCAAGAATATGGGGGGAGTAGTGAAGAAGGCAAAGAACATCCGGCTCCGCGCTCACCTTTTCGACGCTGCTGTTCTTCCTGCTTTGACGTACGCCTCAGAGACTTGGATTCTACGAAAGCAGGATGAGCATGCTGTCAGCGTTGCTCAACGCCTTTTGGAAAGGACGATGCTCGGAATTCCCCTGTACACGCAAGTGCAGAGGGGAGTCCGGAGTTCCGAGCTCCGTCAACGAACGAATCAGGGATGCCGTTGACTACGCCAAGAAATCGACGATTAGGTAGGCCGGACACGCTATGCGATATAGTGATGACCGTTGGACCGGGACGGTTGCTGACTGGATCCCTCAGGACATCAAAAAAACTCCAGGAAGGCCGCCGACGAGATGATCAGACTTCTTCACGAAAGCTCTGAACGAAAGGAATGTTGAACCTTGTGTCCCTGAAGCGAGGACGATTCACTGAACCACTCTGGCTCGTGCGAGGTAGTCGATGATCAGGTGACAGGTGATACAGGTGATACCTGATTCATCTTCCCGATGTGGACGTGTGTTACAATATAAAGCTTTGTCACCGGAACATTAGGTGCTCACTCTGGTCTCCAATTTGAGCCGTAAAAACTTGATTCAAGATTGATTGCGGAAAGCTTTCATCCCCACACTCCGTGACTTCGTTTTTATGGGCTGATCTTCCCTCCTAAGGTCTTCTTTCAGCATCTTGTTTCATTGAAAATATCGATATTGTGATTTTTTAGAACTACTGGCTGCTAAATTCTATTACCAACTGTGTCTCTTAAGCTGCGCCGTGGTCTTCGAGGAGAGCAATCGTTAGCATTATAGTGTCAAAAGTCAACATGGAACCATAAGGGATCGCCTCGCTAGCTATCCGAAATCAACCTAGCTCCCACATTAGACAAGGGGACAGCCCACAAGGGCTGCTAAAATCTCAGGGCCTTAACTGGCTGCCTAAAAGGAAATCACCGAGACCGTTATCTGTACTCCAAACGCACCAAAGCATCAGATGCATAGGATTATCAACGTCAAGGAAGGGGTTCTGCAGGGCGTTACCATTTCGCCTAAACTTTTCAGTGCCGCTTTCGAAAAGATCGGCGTTGCGGCGTTTGGAGAGACAACTCGGGTTTGAAGGCCAACGGTCACTCCTGACATTATCGTCCATTATCATCCACTAAAAACTTGTTTTGTTTCTTCATCAGCTGAGCAACTTGATTAGTCAACAGGATCTTTAAGAGGTTGTCATCAAGGAAGTCCACCGATGACACCATTATCAGCGTCGTTATCTATGACTCCTCTCACATTCATCATCATAAACTATCAGCCGAGATTTTCTGACTGTCAATGGCAAAATACGTTCTGTCAATGATATCGGAATAAGATGATGTGATCACTTTTCGAGGCGAAATCTCGATGCGCAGTAACCTAATAGCAAGGAGTCAAAGGCCTTTTGTTTTTCTTATGGCAATTTTTTGAGTGTTGCACCAACTGGGCTGGGCTAGATGTTTCACAATACTTATATTAAAGAAAGACTTCTTAGCGGCACTAAAGCAGTTAAGAGCTCCGATAGTTTCTCATGAACTATTCCTTAAAACTTTATGTATGTTTTGGATTTTATTTAGGTAAATCACAAATATGTCACTTATTGGGGGGATCTAGTTACTGGTTCAGCAGCGTATTGATGAAACCAGCGAGAAACTAAAAAAAAATGTTTTCAGAGGAATTTGACGTTGACAATGCCGGGCACTTCATGAATCACGCCTTTTACAAATGTATGCAGTTACTGGCAACGAAATCCGGATGGGGATATCTTTTACTGCTTCAGGTAATCTAGAAATACGGGAGAACTGTTATTATGTATTTAACGCTAATGAGCCACTCACAATCTTATTTCGAATTTTAAAGGCGCAGCTGAGGGATTCTCGCGCTATATTTTGCTTGAAAAATTCTACCGGATAGTATGAAAACATCATTTTCATTTGAAAAATGTCATTTTTTGTGTCATTTGTCTTGATGGCACGGGTGTAGAAGGAGGGTGAGATGCATTAAATGATTCTCTCACCTGGATGAATGATGAAGGATGAGGTCAGGTGTTGTGATAGTGTTAGTAAGGAAGGGCGAGTAAAACCAGGGTAAAATCTGAATTTCAGTAAAGGAACATTAGTAAGCATGGGCACAAAAAAACCCCATGTAGAATGAGTGGCAAGTGCCATACTACATACTTTACTTCCAATTGGATACCTCAAACAAATTGATTTTTTTTTTGTCGAAAAGTTTTACAACCTCTGCAGACATCTTTTCGGAAACGAAAATTTTAATCGAATTATTCAATTCTTAGCTTATTCCCTAATTTCTTCTACTTTTACCATATTATTTTTGATTAATAAGGCATCAAAAGCTTGCTTTTCGAATTCCTGTTCCTTGGAATACGCATATTTCGTATGAATAGAGCAGAAGTATTACTTTCTGTGATAACTAAAGGATAAAGGATAAAGCTTTTGGCGTTAATCAATCCCGTCTGAGGGATGCTCCCCGCACTCGACTCCCTTTCAGAATAGTAGTGGCGTAATGAGTGCGTATGTGGCCTATACAATGACTTGCGGTGGCCAGCCGATGTACAAGTCAGTGCTTTTATCCTCCCAGACGAGTCTGGTACCAATTCACCGAGCCCGGAGGGATGGTTGGCCTAGGCGGGCATCGATGCAGGATTCAAACCCCTGACCGTGCGTGTAATATAGTGCACCACTTGCCACTACACCACCTCCGCCCTTCTGTCTCTGATAACTGCTGACAAGAATACTGAAAACATTAACACTTCAGTGCATTAATAATTCAAATTATAGAACCATGATGTTATCACGAAATCCCCATATGAGATGGTGGAAATCTATAGACTGCTCGGAGGCGCTAATGATGTGGAGATAACGCCGTGTCCGGAAGGGCGTTGGAATCACTCAAGAGAGTGGGATGCACGTTCGTTGAAGCTGTTCGTAAATGGTTTGTGGTTTTATTCATATTCACAAGATCGTCTGCTTTATTTCGCGCTATACTTGATCCTTCTGTGAAAAATGGCTCTGAAGAACTTCTTCACCATTGCCTAGAAAGCATCAAGTAATGATTGTACTAAAGCAAGAAATATGGCGATGTCCAATGAGTGGACTAGAGAAAGACGTCTTTATTTTCTGCATAATTAAGCACTTACTTCATTATTTCGTTCTGCTGAGCCCTTGAACTGGCCATACGCAATGATTCAGTTATCGGAAGATATTCAGCTTACTTAGCAGAGGTGTCCTCTCCGGAATGCATGAAAATGGCGTTTAAGACAAGTTCGTTTTTCATAAACATTGGTGTCCTTGTAAAGCGCAGTGGAAAATTGAGATATTACATATGGTGGTGACATTGTTAGACACTGTTTCCTTTCCGTGCTTTGTACTCATTCTCGTGAAATAGTGTGGTTCGAGTCGTAGTGCTGTTGCTGAACTAATGAAGTATTTTTCGTTTTGGTTGCTGAAGATCTAGTTGATCGCTTCTGATTAACAGGGTCGTAAGCTTACTTTGAGTGATGTGGATTATAATTTTCTAAACTCCCACGACTACTCAAAGAGTTTCGTGACTGCAGTCCACGTGTCACTTGTTAAAAGGCGACAACTCTAGTTTATATTGAAAGGGCCTTGGAACCATAGACGCTGGGAAGTGGGATTCTTTGGTCCGAAAAACACCGGAGGACTAAGTCATTGCTAATGGCGCTGTGGATGTCGCGGCTAAGTTCATAGAAAGTTGGCGTCACCTTCCTAACATCGTTGAATCCATCCGCACTGCCATATATAGAAGCTGATCAAAACAGTCATCGACCACACAAAGTCTGAAAGCCGGCTCATGATCGACTCTCCTTTTTGGCACCATTACGAACGCCGACGCCCTCTGACTACAGTCGGTGCGTGCCTGTCAACTGCATCATGCATAGTGGTACCAAGACCGCTTGAACGCCAGGCTTATGTGACACTCCACAAGACTCATTCATTACAAAGAGGGATGAAGATACCAACCCGTAGCTACATCACTCGGTCAACACTGGATCTCGACGTTGCACAACTCGTCAAGAACTGCTGGAAGCGTTTTACAAGCGCAAAAGAAACGCGCACGGCTGAGTCGAATTCTCTGCAGTAATAATTTGAGCGTCATATATGCATGTGATGAAAAACCTGATTGAGATAGCCAGATTCCTTAGAACAGCTGATTACAAACTCATCATATTAATAGAAAACATGCAGATTCTTAAAACAATCGAGATCTACACAATCTGCATGATGTACTTTTTTCGCAGCCATTTCAGGAGACGCTCTTCTTTTCGACAAGATAATTGAATTTTTTGCCTCTCATTTTCCGATACGTGATCAAACGGAGTGTTTTAGAAAGCTCGGCGTCACCGACACAGCTGAACGCGACTCTTAAGTTTGCAAAAGGTGCAACTCAGGCGTCCCTCTCTCGAGCTGCTGTGGAGTGGCTAGTCAATACGGTCAATCTCACGACTCTTATTTCTCAAATCAATGAACAGGTAAACATAATATTGAACTTAATATGAGCAAACTTGCAGTCTCATTGTTAGTCTAAAAGTGCTGTCTTAACTTCCTTATCTTCACCCATGCCATAAACCTTTCATTTCTCTGTTATTCTGAATTTTTTGAATATTCTGGTATTCCAAATTTGTTGAATGTGGAAGGGAGGGCGGTGCGACACAACACATACTCTGTTTATACGAGGTGACGAGCCAAACAACGGCTCCAGCTTGTTGTGGAGAGTGAAAGGGTGTATTGATACCCTAACCAGGGTGTGGGACCTTCTCTCCGGAAGACGTGTCGCGCAGCACCCGAACGCACGCGGTCGCGCTTCATGAAGGGAAGGTTTTAATTTTGGTGTAAGGGTACAGTAATAACCGCACTACCATTGCCGCTTACGGAATTTGCCACACTTCTTCTTTCATAATCTGCTCACATTGACCCGCTTAATAGCATTGCGAAATTTTAACGTTCTAACGTCATCTCAGCAAATACACCACTGATAAGAGGTCAATCCATCAATGCCTTTGAGTTTTCTTTTGCAGCCATTTGGTGTAGACGAAATTCTCATACAATCTTTACAAATCACCGACGAATTGGACATGCCTGGAAGATTCACTTCTGAGTGCTTGAAACAAGGCAAGAATACGGACTTTATCAGTAGGTGAGTTCAGCTATTATACAAGTTACAACTCTTTAAGAGTCATTGCGAAGCACTTGTCTTTCTTTATCTCTTGAGGGGCTGACTGCTNAATTGGACATGCCTGGAAGATTCACTTCTGAGTGCTTGAAACAAGGCAAGAATACGGACTTTATCAGTAGGTGAGTTCAGCTACAAGTTACAACTCTTTAAGAATCATTGCGAAGCACTTGTCTTTCTTTATCTCTTGAGGGGCTGACTGCTTCTTTTATGAAATGTTTACTAAAAGGCTTGGTTCACGGTAATGTTGGGCCGTCCAGTTTCAGAGGAATAATGGAAGTGATCCTTCAGAATAGGGCATGAGTTGCAATGAAAACGCTGAAATCGCCATATCCAGAGCCGTTTCGGGCTTTATAGAAGTTGTAAAATTAGAGATTGATCGAGGCTTTCACGACGAATGCTGCGACAAGATGGAAGGAGTATTTGGACGAGCCTTCCTAATGTGTGCCATTGCGTACAGCTGGCTACAGCCTAGTGCAACGTGTATTCGCGGTGCGAATGGTGCAACCTCTACAGTCTACACAATGCCGTCAGAAATGAGCCCCTTTGGCATATAAGTTATCTGAGCCGGCCCTGGGGCCATTATCGCACCCTTTGCAGGCCGTATTTTGGGGTCACAGGTAAATCCTGAGAAGAAATCCCGGAATCATTCCCATCATGAACTGTGCTTTTAAGGCGAACTAAATGCGAACTGACTTAATGAATAGCAGCAATTAATAAGCTGGCATCCCTCCTCACTCACTCTATCCCTTCTCCGCCNCCCCCCCCCCCCCCCCCCCCCCCCCTCCCCCTCCCTTCCCCCTACGCCAACAAACTAATTTTTTTTTTCGGTTTTTTTAAAATACAGTATCTTCATTAGGTGCAGCTGCAAGCCAATTTTACTTCAAGCATTGTCGAATAAAGCTACCGTTTTCATTTCATAATCAGTGTTAGAGGCTCATGTCTTCTACAAAGCGGTACACCAGATTGCGGCACTCGGAAATTTTAGCAAGATTGTATCTGCCTGCATTCACCCCTCATCACATCGATGACGACACTCCACAGGATGGTGTGATACTGATCGTGTAGCTGCTGTAGAACTTACCAGGATGTCTACATTTTAGAGCATATTGGATGCCCTGGCCTGAGGAAGAGCTCTTCCTCTTTAACAGGACCGCGGATCTTTCCTCAAATTGAAGAAAGATATCTCGCAAAATTTTGCGATTCTTTTCATTATCTTGTTCTGAACGACGGTTTGCAAACTTCATAACCTATTTGTTCACATGGTTGCCCTTTACGTCATGTCCTCAAAATCTTGCTCAGTATTACTCACGTGAAGTTGCGTCATACAGTGCAGAGCTTGGAATGCATGGAACCTAGGCAGTATGCAGTTTGTGCGATAACAATTGCCAGTATCTCACAAGGTTGGCAAGTTATGGAGACAACTTAATGGGTCTCGAATTGCTCGAACCAGCACTTGTGCTACACCATGCTCTCTATCCATACATCGAGCTTTTTATCCCTTACAATACCACCCGGCAAGCACAAGTTCTGATTTTGGTCCCACCCCATGCCGCAGTTTTTCCAATACTCTTCAACATCCTTGGACTTTCGAATCGCGTTATGCTACAAATTGAGAGCGGTCAACAAAACGCCAAGTCAAAAATGCCAACACCATACTTGTCGCCCTTCTTATCCAGCAACGCAGTTTCTTTAATTTCCTCGAATTGAATACCTTGCATTTGGCGGATGGAATAGGTCTTTTTACATCGATATCGAAATTCCTTCAGATGTTCAGTACCTGTCAAGAAAGGGTATTTACGATTTCCCATCGACGTATGCCATGCTAGATGCCGCAGTGGCCTGAGAATTGATTCTCGGATTGACTCTCGCTGAAGTTATTCAGAATCACTTCAGGTTCAAATAACTGATAAGAGAGGAAGTGTCTGAGGAGCTCGGGGGTGGAAAATCTGGCTACCATTTTGAATGTACCACCCTACAACCTAAAGCATCGGCTGGTTTGCAATCGACTCTACAACCGCTCATGTACCACCCCTAATTGTGTGGTCTGCCCATCCGGCAGGGGAGGCGACTGTACAAACGTAGGGGTGGACTACAAGATCACATGTTGCAGCTATGGAAAGGTGTACATCGGCGAAACATCAAGACCACTATGCGTACGCCTCAAGGAGCACTTAGAGGGCAAGTCAGGTCACGCATGTCAACTGCCTTAGGCGCCCACAGGGTGGAAACACATCACGAAGCCTACTTCGACGTCACGGCCGAGGTAGAATCGCAAACACCCTCACGAAAAATCCTTGAGGCCTTCTGGATCCAGGTCACTAGGCCAAAAATGAACCGGAGGGAAGAATGCCTCCCAATAACGCGGGAGCTGAGGCCGTATATGAGGTTGCCTCCCACCAGTGAGTCTGAATCACATCCAGTCCGAAAAGCTTACTGGATCGCTGCTGGCTTCTAAGTGTTCGCGAAGATCGGGCCGATCTACGGTAAGTGGCCAACTTACACTGCGTGATAACCTCTGATGTATCGAATTTCCGTAGGGTAGTTGAGGCGTTTGNTCGGGTAGTCATAAATTGCTTCGATCTCTCCAGGCTCTAAAGAAGGCGATCCACGCCGAAACGTAAGCCGAAATAAAGGATTTTATCAACCTCGTCCGAGTTCAAGCAGAGAAAAACACTGATAATAGACTAGCCTATAAGGACAAAGGGCGGAGGTGATGTAGCGGCGAAAGGCGCGCTTCACGCACGCATGGTCACAGGTATGAATCCACGATCGATATCCGCGTGGGAACACCAAACCTTCCACCCCTTTTGGGTTGGTTAATTGGTTCCAGACACGTCTGGGAGGAAAAAGCACTGACTTGTACATCGGCCAGCCACCACAAGTCATTGTATAGGCCACATACGCATTCATTTGACCACTACCTTTCTCAATAGAAGTCGAATGCGTGGGCGCATCCCTCAGACGGGGTTGATGAACACCCCAATATCCCATTGATTTATCTTTTTATGATGGTAAAAGCGCTGACGTGCACATTAGCTCCCCACCACAGTTCATTGTGAAGTCCATATGCGCATTCAAGTGCCCCTACGATGTTGCATCGATTTCGATTGTTGGCAAATCCCAAAAACGAGATTGCTTGGCGTCAGGAGATTTTGCCTTTTTTGTCCTCCTCTGTCTGAGATGAATCTTTTCATACGCTCGCGAGGCAAGCTAAGCGAGGCTTTAGCTGAAAAAGGTTTTGGAGTTACGGTTCATTAACTCAGCGACCACATTGGATGCATTGAAAAAAAAATGATATAGTGCTGACGAGACGAAGAATCAATCCCACCGAGGACTATAGAACAAGAACGACATCAGTCATATGCTATCTTCAGCTGTTTATATTGTGGAACGGTGACAAGCACACTGTAACTACATACAGTAGCGCTCAAAAGTCTTCGGTGAAATGCTTCTTCAGTCAGACTTTTTAGTCGTAACTCCTTTCCTACTGGATCTAATCCCGCGAAATTTTATATGTGTAGCATGGGTGATTGTGAATATTTAACGCTATTGAACTGCAATCTATCTGATCATGTTCCAGATATCCCAAAGAGCTTGAACAAAAGATCAACTGGAAATAGGGATGATGGTCCTTCTAGAATCTCTTTCCTTTTTGTCATGTCTAAAGTGAACGAGCAGTATTGCCGAACACAATAGATGAGAAAAACGCACATAAGGTNTTTCCTACTGGATCTAATCCCGCGAAATTTTATGTGTAGCATGGGTGATTGTGAATATTTAACGCTATTGAACTGCAATCTATCTGATCATGTTCCAGATATCCCAAAGAGCTTGAACAAAAGATCAACTGGAAATAGGGATGATGGTCCTTCTAGAATCTCTTTCCTTTTTGTCATGTCTAAAGTGAACGAGCAGTATTGCCGAACACAATAGATGAGAAAAACGCACATAAGGTGCGAATAAGTGCAGACGTCAACAACTTTTATTTTAGCAAAAACTGCTCCCGCAATAGTCACCTTGCTCTAACAGTGGATATTACAGCTTTGCAGTCAAATTGTGTTGGGTAGGGTGGAATATGCTTTAGTTAAACATACCCAAATTTCGCGCGAATTGGTCTATTAAGAAAAAGTTTTGAACGAAAAAGCGTCGAAGCTTTTCACCGAAGACTCTTGAGCGCTACTGTAAGTATTGACAGTGCGGTACCAAAATACAAACGTATGGCCAAAGTGTTAACGTGGAACATCGACCATCCACCATGTGCATTTTTCGAATGGGCAAGGTCGAAGTTCCTGAACCATCGAGATGCTTTCCTCCAAATAAACTAGCGCACTTTACTATACACAGCCAATTTCTGGACTTTTGTTTTCTAGAATGTCGCATTGGATGTATGGTGGACAAGAATTTTGCCGATCTCGGAAAATTCGTCGAGCAATCTGTGTACTTGGTATAGAAGATTTTCAGCTACTGTCGAAGTATCCAACTGTGATGGCGAATAAAGTAAGTTTTGGTCGTAAGGGTCTATCATCACTTTTGCGCCTACAGGCGACTCAAGACTTGGCTAGCGGAGATTCTTGTTCACGATAACAAATTCGTTAGGAGCAATTGGGCTTCTCAGACGAAGGGGTAGCGTATAAAATACAAAATAACAAAATAAAATATAAAATAAAATAAATTAATAACCTATTATGCGGCGAATATTATATAAAATGATATTTCGTCTAATCGTATAATTTCTTTAGAACAGGCAATCAGCAAGCAAGAAATTTATACTTGTTTGTGCCCTTAAGACTGCAGATTGAACATAGAACATAGGTTGAACACTTTTGACAAATTCCTGAAGAATGGTAAGCCATGGATAAAGCCCTAAGCCTTGGGGAATATCGATGCCTTCTTGTGCATCAAAGGCACCGTTCACTCGAAGTCTCTCGATTACGCATCGAGTATGCCTACCTCAATTGATCGGGACCTTGCTTTCAGTGAGCGAGGAGTGCATATAAATAGAACCTCCTTTCAGAGTAATTTTGTAAACCTTGTTCAAAAAGGTTCTAGAATCCACAAAAGTGGTTAACGAAAGAAAAGTGGTAAAACATTCATAGTGGAGAAGATTTCGTTGTTACGAATTCTCTTTTGCTCAACTGGTCCTGAGAAAATTATGATTAGCAAATAAGAACGTAATCCCACTCTCAAGAATTTCGCTTGGTGAGCTGCAGCTTCCGCTTATGGGTTATTGCTATCACATCCATCAAACTCTACAACTCTTTTTGATTTAGAGTTTTGTTCACTGGTGCACGGATAGCACAAGTTCAGAATTGAGCCCCGAGGCCGAAGTTTTATCCATAACGCGCCGACCTCGTCAGAGTTTCTGCAACTTATTTTTAATTTTATGTAGAGCTGTATCTCACTCGATAGCTTTGAAGTTGTCTTTTCACCCTTACTACACCAGGTAATTCACGATAAGCCCTATCTCCAGAAAAATATTTCAAGATTTAATGATCAAAAAGATAGTAGTCCAGAACCAAAGTCAATTTTCTCTAGTTTTTCTGGTTATTATGATGGAGACAATTGAAAAAGTCACCTTGCAGATGTTGCCGGATTTCGACTACGCTATTGTTGACTGTATTCATGAAATGATCTTCAATCGAACGTTTCTAAATCAGATAGACTATCCGCTGGACTCGAATTACTACAGAAATATGGTCAATGTAAAGTTCACCTTTTTTTCATACTATGCATGTACATACTTTGAACAACTTTCTATTCCCGTAATTCATATACCATATACCTGTCTGCAACTCAGAAACTCTCGCCCAGGTCATCCTTAAGAGAAATTTTGGCACACTAGGTGAAGTGCAGCCATGTGAGCAAGGTTACGGAGTGCAATGGACCACATCCACACTGTCAAAAGTCTTATTGGAGTATAACGAGATTACAGGATAGCTGACGTTCTTCGATGTGAAGGCAACTTGAGGCACTGTGGGGACAGAAGCGCGCGATGTGAAGCCTTGGGCGGTCAGGGTGTTCATACTCAATACATAAAGATATCGTGACCCGTACGACGGCTTTCAAATCAGGACTTCTCCATTACAGGAGAAAGTCATTGTCAACGTGTAGAGTCGCTCAAGATTTCCAGTGCCGTATCACCTAGAATGGGGAGACCTGATAGGGAAGGCTGACGGCCATTACTTACACCGTTTCGGCTTTTCGAACGACACCGTGCTTTTCGAACAACAAGTAGGCAAAATGAATGCTGACCGAATTCGACAAGCTTGTGAAACTATATACATGACTATATATATATACATACCTTTCCTTAATTTAAATGTTTCTTGAGCACAATGTTCACTGAATTGGAAGTCAACAATTAGAAGCTTTTGTAAGGTTGTAAAAGAGGGACACAAACTGTCCCAGGCTCCTAATTTCCTTTATTTTCAGCCGCTCAAGCGGAGATCTCTATGTATTCCTTAGCAAAAACTCTTCACAGAACCGTCTCTTGAGCGGGTTAGATAATGAATATTGCCCATGGAAAAGTCTTCTCTCACCGTATCTGTATTGATCCCCGCAACTAATCTTCTTTTTGGATACTAGTGATACTTGCCATAACTGAGTTTAACGTTCAACCTTCTAAATTGAAGTAGAGCTGCAGATAAATATAAAGAGCGAATCTAAAAGACAGCTCAACATGAAAGAAAAACTTCCTCTCCCACCGGTACCAATGAAATAATGGAATGGAGATGGGGCGAAGAAATACTTTTTGCTACTCAAAATTTTATTTCGGTTTTTACCTGCTTTCAATCGTAGAGCCCAAAAAATTGGGCTTTTGTGAAGGGACATTGAAGGAGCATACATGAATAAGAAGCTGGGTCGAAGAAAAGCAGCGATATGGTGTGTCTCAGTATCCCAACAAAACAGGTCTTACAGGTAAACAAAAGAACACAAGCAGAATACAAGCACAACATTTGAACTGTTGCGGAAGAGCTGCATCCCAGAATCCTCTATCAAAGCACAGGTGACAAAAACATAAACAAACAAAGAGTCATATTCTGAGGATGTAAACTGCTAAGGGGGCACTGACTTCTATGAGAAGTGTTACACGATGTTGAGTAGTGGTGCAAATGACGCATTTAACTATTTTTTTTTTCATTTCATGTTGAATTCCATACACTGTCAACTCTCTGAACTTGATTTAGCGGCTCTCACAACAATATTTCAGGTGAAGTATCATCAAAGCCGCATGAATCACGACACAAACTACAAACTGGAATGTGACTCCAAACAAATTGAGTGGCAACAATATAGATATCCTTGAATTCTTAATGCAGCTTTAGCGGGCTCAGAATGCTCACTGGATTTATTCTGAAGGAATTCTACGCACTCTTTGTTTCTTCAGAAGCAACCATTTTCGACTCTCTCTTAATCTTAGATGGTATCTTGATGTCTCAGTGTTTTTCTCTGAAGCCTCGGCCAAGATGTTACAATATTTATTGGGCTAACCGTTTCGGCCAGTTGCCATCGTCAAAGCCTAGAAACCAATAACATTTGAGATTTATCCCAGCCAAACGACGTTAGAACCTCGGTTTAGGTCAAGTGTGGCCCACAGGCCTAGGTTCAGAGAAGAACAGCTATGACTCACCACTCTCATCTTTTCCTAGATTCGTAAGTCAGTTTTTGCCTTGACAAAACTGGAATATTAGACTTAATCGAGATGATTATTTCACAACAGAAATACCTATTTACCACTTTTTGGTATCCCTATGATTGTGAAACCTTAACTCTGCCGTATTGCTCAGCCGTGAAATGTATTAGGATGACCTTAAGTATCAGAAAAGCTTTAGTGAATATAGCATCTCTATTGCTCGCTTTACTTCATAGTTGACTAACGTTAGAGGAGATGACACCAATTTGAAGCGAAGAATTCTTCTGTGCATGTACATATTTTTAAGAATGTCATAATAAATAAACTACCCCTTCTATGAGAATGGGTTTCGAAACACTCGCTGAATTGCTGAAACACTCGCTTAATCTTAGCATGGTATCTTGATGTCTCAGTGTTTTTCTCTGAAGCCTCGGCCAAGATGTTACAATATTTATTGGGCTAACCGTTTCGGCCAGTTGCCATCGTCAAAGCCTAGGAACCAATAACTTTTGAGATTTATCCCGGCCAAACGACGTTGGGACCTCCCCACGCACAATCAGCTAATCGCCTAGTGATGAGGCGATGTTTTTCTCCCACTCTTTTTTCCTCTGTTTTTTTTGCTGCCGCGATCCCTTATTCAATTTCCTACTCCTAGAGGCTCAAAAAGGTGAGCCATTTTTGCTGATACTAGGGTTTTTTGTTTATTTATGCTTATAAGCGAATGAATTTTTGCTTACCATTGTCTGTTCTTCGCACCGGGACCCACACGCGCGCAGTGAAACACACTATTTAGCTCGTCCGGACGCCCCACCCTTCTTCATCTTTCTGGTTTCATTCACGTCCAGCCCCCTTTTTAACGTTTTTTCGAAGCCTTTTTCCACTTTGGAAATACCTATGCACGCAGTTTCTTTACCTCAGTCGCTCTAGTTTCGATCTTGTCTTCTATTTTTCATCATAATCTGGATTACCCGAAATTATGTGAACGGTGCCTTTAATTTAGATACAAGACATGAGGCACAATGCAGGACACTGCATGGCATTCAATGCATGATAAATAACTCCTACGCCTATGATCACGTTATAGTATGTATGGGGTGAGTGCTGCCATCAATCTTATAAATGAAAGGCTTTCATTGAAGGCTCGTTTCTCTTCGATCTTTGAACTTACTCGTTCAAAGACGCTTCAGTAGCTCAAACCAGTCGTAGCAACTTCTATTACTGTTCAAAGTTTTATACACAGTATCATCCGCCGTCCCTTTTGTTATTGATTTTCTCGAGCGTAACTCAGTAATGCATCCACGCCGTCCATTTGGCAAGTGATAGTAGCTGCGTGAGCTTTTGTGAAGTCGTCAAACTCTCACGCTGGTGACCAACGTAATCGTTTGAATTATACGTATCGCCCTCCTCCAACGGTCATTATGAAATCGCATGACGTGTCCAGCAAACCTGATCTTCCATTCTTTGGGGTAAGTGGCGGCGACATTTATCTTCGTTTGTGGCCGAAGCTCGGAAATCTGGTTTTCTCATTGCCCTGAAGTGTGGGCGTGGGCAAAGAGGAATCCAAATTGTGAGCAGTCTGAGCTCCATCATTGTCACAGCGCGTTTAGTAACAATGACAGTATGCTCAACTTGTTCTCGCCGGCCTGAACACTCGAGGCTTATGTCAAAGCAGGGGAGATCGCCGTGTCGAAAAGGTAAACAAAGAGTCGCAAGTTCTTGCCAATACCTCAATCTTGTTTAATGCTCACAACGCCACGCATTTCCTTCTGCTCAGCTCCGGAAGTGACGTTTCGTTCATCGTAAAGAGCGCATCAGGTCCCAATCCATTTCTCCTGGACATCGCATTCGCCAGGTTTGAGTCAATTTTTCCATAAGAAATTTCGAATTCGACCAGCATTCGTTCCCCCTGCTCGACGTTACAAACACGATGGCGACTGCAAAGCGGAGGTGATGGAACTAGGACCATCACCCGAGTCATCCCTTTCCGAATGACGCATGTTGTTCTCGAAGAAGGATCTGAAAGGGTTGGCCGAGATTGTAGCACCCTGCCGAACCTTTATCTTCAAGCTGACAGTGAATTTCTTATAGAGGGGCGAGGCTTATCGAAACCCTTCTTCAAATCAATTAACAATTTCTCATCGACGTGATGGCATGTCGAATTCCAGTAGAGATAGAAAGCTCCGAAGGAGCGATATATGCCTCTCGCCTCGACAGCAGCTGCTGCTTTCTCTTTTTACAATCCTCCTTTATCGGAGAGATGTCTCTTTTCTACCTATCGAAGGTTGTCGAAGGGATCCGAGTAAAGTCGCAGATGACCTTTTCCATTTCCCTCCGGAATGCAGCAACTGTTTCATCAGGACGACGAAGGCAAGTAATCTCGGTCTTGTTATTGGCGAGGCTCCGAGGAGCTCAACGAATGCTCTTCCCTGCCTCGGCTACTTCACCCATAATCGCTGCTCTTCTCTATATCAGATCTTCCTTTATCGATTCTTTGCGCAACTTTGCATGTTCGAATGCTTTTGGTTGTTACATGAGCTGCAATTCCTCGCTGGCGCGTCGGCTCGATAGTCTTCAATAAGAGGCTTTGTGGCAACTAAACTCTTTGCTTCCTAAAAATTAATGAAAATTTTCAACGAGCCGATTGTAATCTTCATCAATGTGGTCCTTAAGTAAGGTAATCTCCCCAAGCTCTTCTCCCATGTTCTTCTCCTTGATTTTGGCTTACCTTGCTGATCTTGTAGCTTCTTTTTGTATAAACAGCAGAGCGTTGACAAACGAACACACTGAAAATCTATGGGAACAGAATGATAGCAGCTGGTAGATGGTGCTGTAACACAGCAACATTTAATTCAGGAGTTCAACTCATTAGCGCAACGTTGAACAGCACCACTACTGTAGGGATGCTTCGAAACATAAGAATTGACTTCATAGAAGAAATGTAAACCTTCGTGGTCTGGGTCTTTAATACAATCCTAGTGATTGCTTGACTCTAGACTAGGGAAAGTCTCAACTCAAGACAGGAGTTGCAAGTGGTATACAAAGTGTAGTTTTCATCAAGCACTGCTGACATCATCTATACAAGTATTCATTCTTTTTATTAGGAAGCGCAAGTGATTTGGCACGCGTGTCTCATGAAATCTGAACAAATGTCGAGCAGGTCATGACTCACTGAGAGGCTTGATGTAATGGTTATTGCAATATCCTCCGAACACGAATTTCGAAGAGGCTGTTTCTTCCGAGTACGTACTATAAAGGAACTATTGCTTTGGAAACGGCACTGTTAGGGCGAAAATCCGTACGAGCAGTACGTAAAATCAGTACGAGCCCTATGATTGTTAGAGCACAGCTAGTGGTGACATGATGTGGAATTAAACAGCAAACTAACGAAAGCGTTAATACCCGAGAGCTAATCGAAAGTTAATGAAAAAACAGTGAATCCGGAAAATTTAGCCCTTGATTCGCTCCCTTCATTCCTGATAATAAACCGGGAAATATGTCTAGGTGAGATTTTTGCTGCGCAAGTAGAGAGTCGCCTGAATAAGCAGCTATAGTTCATCTAGGTTGCCACGGAACATGGTCTTATTGACTTCTGAAGATTGTCTGTATGATACGCTCGTTTATAAATCTTGAACGCCGTAGCTTTTTAAAACCAGCACCAGTCCATCACTCCGCCCTTTCTAGGCCACATTTCGGCCCAGTAGCGCAATATGACCAGCCCTAGTTTCGAAGTTCTGCTTGCTGTTCTTTCTTGCAGAAACCATTTCTCACAGCTTTGCCAGTAACAATACAGATAGTGACGACTTCCTGATGATCTTCATAATTTTCAGTGGCTTTTCTGCTGAGCGTTGCGATCTTTCTGGATTAACCGGTTTCCATGAAACCTGTTTTATTAGCGTTGAGAACGACCATATGTAGATATACATAAACATTTCGATGACATTTCGAGCAAAGCACAGGTGTATCTTAACAAATTATAAAGTACCACTCGTAAGTCAGAAATCACGGTTCTCAAACCTGAGCGGCCTTCCCGAATGATTACATACCTCGAACATGCTAGCTTTGGATGCTTTCTATGTCTGTTGCAGTAATAGGCCAAGTGGGAATACTATTACGGTTCTCCGCCGCGGTATGAATGTGATCTGAGGATTAGACTCAACAAACGTTTACTAAATTTCTTCTTATCCTACCCAAACACTTATTCGACCAATACTTCGATCCTGAGAGGAAAACCTAAAAAGATTGTGACATCCCGTCTTAGCATGCCGGAAGCTGTTCAAATTTGATCAGTTGCTCTTATCAGGATTCAAAATTATTATCAGGTCTTTGCTTTTTCATAAATTCCCTGCTTCATGCTACTGAGCAATGCTGAAGCATCAAGATTCCCGAAGTTGAACTGTAAGCTAGCACGAAATTTCGAGACGAAAAAGAATGATTTCATGGTAGGGATTTTATTTGATTTCTGCAACTCAACATGATCTACTCAACGGAATCCAATCTTCATGATTGGGAAGAGCTATTTTCACCTGGAACAAAAAGCTGACAATCTTTGAACAACATAAGTAAAGACGAATTTATGTTCAATATTCGCTCGTAACATTTATACAATTATGAAGGAATAATTAATACCTATGGGATCGTAGAGACACATCAGAATTGCATATCTCTTGTAAAATTAAATTAAATCAGATACCACCCGTCGGTTATAATGATAACTATTGAAATGTACATACAGTAGCGCTCAAAAGTCTTCGGTGAAACATTTAAGCTGTACTTTTCAGTCGTAACTCCCTTCCTACTGGATCTATTCATGCGAAATTTCTATATTTGGAGTGGGTGTATTGCGAATATTTACCACTGTTAACCTGTAGATGAGAAAACGGCACATAAGGTGCGAATAAGTGCAGACGTCAACAACTTTACTTTTACCAAAATCTGCTACCGCAACAAACACCTTGCTCTATCTGTGGATATTGCAGCTTTGCAATCAAAAGTGTTGGGTAGGGTGAAATATGCTCTATTTAAACATACTGTTGGGGAATGATAGTAGTGTTTACTATCATGCCGTATCACTGTGTATAAAAGAGTGTTCTTTTGAGTATGGTTCATTCTTTGTGTTAACTTCAATAAAGAACTGCACGGTCGACTGTGGAGTTACAACACATACATATCCAGAGTTCGCGCGATTTCTACTAAAAAAAATTATGAAAGAAAAAGCGTCAAAGCATATCACCGAAGACTTTTCAGCGCTACTGTACATAAAAATGCTCAAATGGTCTCAGACCCTAAATAGGTGCCGGGTTCAAACCTTTATCGGATCTTTTATATGGGATGTGGGTAGGTGATAACCAAAAATGACGAAATCGTAATAATAAATCTCTGTGAATATCTCTAGAGTTTTCTTGTTTGAAAAAAACACATCTCTGACAATTTCTCGCTCTTCACTATTTGACGTCGCGTGTGCTGGTAGTCGCTCTGAAATGGTGTCAGTGACGCAACTGAACAGAATCACTACACCATTGTTCTCATGCTAACTAAACTTCTCCGGAAGCGGAGTTGACAAGAAGTGCTTCTGCGCTTCATATGGGCTTTATCTGCACGATGCTATTTACCGAACTTATAACTTGTTCCTCAGAGTTTCACTTGTTAGAAGAGAAAGTAATTCCTTTCTTGTCTTACTTTGATATGATTGCTCTTTTAATATGAACCGATGCGATAGATGGGAGTACCTATAAATCATTGACGCGAATGTTGGGAGGGAGAAATCGAGCTCATAAGCAGCTTCCCCTAGCTTTAACTTTCAGAGTTTTGCGGTCCATTTGTGATATGACCTGTAGTATGGAATTAATGCAAAATCAAATGGCATACCATCTGACGAACGCCTGGCCCGGATATTGAGGCCCCTATTAATACTTGCCCAAACAAACCGAACCTTTCATCCTTCTGGAGCTGAAGCGAGAATCATGAGAAAGCGGTTTCACCTAGTTAGAATGCGAAGCAGAGTAAGTGCAAACTAAGGGAACAAATTAAAGTTGGCACAAAGGTTACCAGTTAGATCGCCCGGCAAACGCCTGGCTTTCCTCCTTTTCGTTTGAACTCAACCTTTCGCGCCCCACTCACTTCCAAATTAGAACGCTGTGTTACATTAGAAAATGAGGTATAAATTTACGGGCAACACACACTCGACAATTTTTGTGAGTGTCTCGCATATCATGAGCGGAGTCCTGCTCAACCCATGTGTGTTTAAGTAACTCGATTCGCTCTACTCTTTCTTCGACTCGACTGCGCAAATTTACTCGGATTACGCTCATTTTACTCACGCTCCCCTCAACCTTCCCTACGGCGCACGAGGGAAATTTTAGCCACTTTGATCGCCTACCTCCAGTGTCCTATCGTTGCCTTCTGTAAAATTAAAAAATTTGAAAGCATCATGTCCAAGTTAACAATTTAGCGAACGCGCGCGGAAGAAATTACTGCAATCTATCGTCAGTGTTCCCCTGATGCCACTTGAACCCTCAAGGTCCAAATTAAGGTTTCCTCGCACGTTTCGCTCCCTGTAGGCGAAGCGTAGTCCTGCCACCTATCCTAAGGCGTTCAAGTTGGTTCCCTCCTCCTAAGTGTTCCCATACTACCGCCTATAAGCCTATCCAACTTGAATGCCTTATTGGTTAGATCTAAGAGAACTTAACTTTTAAATTATTTATTTCGCGCACGCACTACTCCCTGGAGGCAAAGTTAAGTCCTGCCATTTATCATAATTGTTCCCACCTCGTCGTTTGTACTCCTAAAAAGTTTGAACCTTCTGAACTAGCGAAGGGAGTCATGAATTTTCTTTCACCACATACAAACTCACGCATACATATACAAAGATAAACCAATAGAAAAATTTAGCTCATTATATATGCTTGTATTGTGGGATACCCACCATGTCTCAAGTAACAGCAATCACCTCCTAGGAATGTGCACATATGTAATATGTGTTTCTCAAATGTTAATCGCAAGTTCACATTCAGCTTTTGCGGAGCGGTTTTCGAACTATAGTCAATTTAGCATTTCTGTGCGTAATGTTTACTTCCATGGTTTTCCTTCAACGGATACCAACCGACTGAAGTTCCTTCAGCCGGTTGGTGAAAAGGCTACGAGACCCACCCCAGGTAGGGATTGACCTATTTATCACTCAACAAAAGGAGCTAGTTTATACTTAGACACGTGAAGATAAGCTCTTTATCGCGGCAAGCCACGAGTCGTTGAGATTTGGGTGAGACGAGGAAAAGTGTATTTTATATACATATATGTTAGTGACATCACTCTTAGCATGAAACATCTGTAATCTTCTTTAACACAGAAAAGGCTCCAATGGAATCAGAAGAATGTCGAAAAGGACCATGCAGCTGGGCTCTTCCTTGGTATGTCGGAGAAAA
>UZAF01016131.1:108619-121495 GCA_900617895.1 Haemonchus placei
GCGGATGTTGGTACCCTAGTTCAGGATGCCTCTTTCACAGGGTTTATGCTGTCCCAACAGCCGAAACGATACATGAAGTGTTCCGGTACATGCGCCTGTCACAAGTTGCTGCTTACAATGGAAGACTTTTACGACGAAGGAGGAAAGCAGCAGTACGAACTTATGGTGAAACCGAATATACCCGTGCAGCTCTCTTCATTACGCCTCACCATGACTTCAGTCAGCCTCCCACCGACACCGCTACTTCATAGCTACTTTATATCCAACGGACGTGAGACATCGATTTGGGACAAAAATAAAGTGCTGAATTTTATTTGCTTCTCGCCAAAAAGAGCTGCAAATCCGGATTGTTCGGTCGCGGAAGACTGGCCGTTGCGAGCCCGCCGAGAGCAAGGTGAAATGTGAATGTTCCACTATAGATGTGGAAAAAGAGTTTGTCCTTCTCGAAGCTAAGCTTCCGATAAGATCTCCAGTTTGGGAACTATCAATAAGTGAGGACAGCACGGTTACTGCAACACCAGATATGGTGTCAGCGGATGTGACGGTAAACTTTGAAGTCCTCTTTGAAGGAAGTGGCGGTGATGGTCCACAACGATCACTGTTCGATAGAGGACGCAGATCTCAACGGTTGCTACAGTTGCTCACAAGGTGCACGGTCGACAGTACGATACAAATCCGAAAGGAAGACTTCAGGGGAGGTCATTTGCACCAGGATTCCTTTGTCATACCATGCTCCCCAAACATAACAGAATCATTGCTACTGTTCAACTTCAACTCGGCACGGCAATTCCTCAACTGCTCAATATCCTGTGGATCCAGTACAAACTACTTTGTAATCGCTGGAGTCCTGAAATATACTGGAAAACTTTCAATGGTTTTTTTTTTCAATGGAAAACAACGTTACTCGAAAGGAACAGCACTACTTTCGATACTATCCAATGGCCGGATGTGAACCACATAATGGACGTGGTCCTAGGATGGTACAAAACGTTGCTCCTAGGCATACTTATCCTGGTTGTGGCTCTACTACTGTTGTACTTCTATCTGCCAACCGTAGGACTCCGCTTGGGACGGTTTGCGCTTAAGACCATCTGTATGGTTTTATGCTGCCCCCTGAAAACACTCCTACGATGGATTCGAACGCTAGTGCGAATGGAAAACGCTTCGCTACTTATCACGCATGAAAAAGTGTTTGAGCTAGAAAAACAGCGAGCAGCTTACTGAACGTAGCGCATGTGCTTTTAGACGCCTAGATGCTTAGACGCTTAGACGCTCAGGAAGTGCTGTCACTATCACTCTGAAAATCACCACAATGTAATACTTCACGGTTTAGAACATGGAACGCCAACGCATGGAACGCCTGCAAAACGACTACGATGCCGTTCTCAGAGCCCTTCCTCCACTTCCGGAACCGGAAGATCTCTACGCGAGGATCATCAGGGCGTGTCGTCAGTTCTGGGTCTCGTCGAGATCCGTCGACAACTTGGGATTGGCGATTCGAACGTTAAGGGCCTCAAGAGATCCCTGGCAGGAACGTTCTTCATGTCGGGTATAAGTGGAGACGGTCGAAAGGATCAAACTCGAGCTTCTCCTTGTACGTTCACAACTCGTCACTCTCTGCGCCCTACCGAATCTGTTAATTGCAACGCACAGGATCGAACCGGACGTATGGAGGATGATGATCAATAGACCGCAAATGGACGATGATGGCAATCCACTACTCGTCCACAACCAACTACTGGAAAGGGCGATACTCGATAGACTGGAAATACTCGGGGATCAAGCCGCAAACCTACGAGAATATGGCAACGCACTCGAACTTGAATGCCGTCAAGAGGACAGCCAGTCCCGGGACCAGCTACTGGCCGCGTTAGAGTCGATGCGAAGCCTCATTTCCGACTTTGTGGCTCGTTCTGGGCCGTGTCGTCACCAGAACAGCAGATCGGTAACCAGGAAGACGGAGCCGGAGCGATCAGGATAGACGCGCAATCCAGGGAGCAGCTGCATGATTTGGATGAGGAAGTGCAAATAGAAGATGACCTAGTAAGCGTCGACGAAGACGCACAGGGGACTGATGGGAGCAGCACCGAAACCAGTCTCGAAGAATCAGACAATGACAACCAAGAGGACGCGGTAGAAAGAAATGGCTTCGAAGAAGAACATGCGATTCAGCATGAAGGTAGCGGCGACGAAGACAACGTGGAAGAAAGGATCGAGAAGGAAAGGATTAGTCCTGAGGAAGATCAGGAATTCCGTCCCCAAGAGCATGGTGGGGTACTCGAAGAAGTCCGAGACGACGCGCAGGCTGATGAAGAACAACCGATCCAGCAGGCACGTTACGAAGTGGCCGAGCTGCTACTGCAGCTACGACAGACTAGACAATCCGTGCGCGATTTCCGACTAATGATGAATGATGTGGAAGAGAGGGAACGATGTCAACTGCGAAGGTACGATGGAACGATCCAAAACTATCATGAGCGGTTCATGCCATGCGCATTCTGCGGACATAGAGGGAACCACTATTCCGACTCGTGCACAGTGCACATGTTCACGGAAGACCGATGGAGAATAGTGGATCGGGAACAGTTGTGCCCTACGTGCCTCTACCACTCCTGTTTCAGAAGGCAATGGTGCCGGAAGCGTAGCACAAGGTGCTTTTACTGCAACCAGACAGGGCACCATTCGGCACTATGTACCCTTCCGGAAAGGAGTGCGCGTATCGAAGACGAGCTGGAAACGTTACGGCGACGACATGACGACGCCCAAGACCGCGTCCACCGGCTGATCTACACACTCGACAGGCGAGGAGTGGACGTGTAACACCGGCAAGCATGGCGGGGCCGGGAATATCGCGGCAAGCCGCGAGTCGTTGAGGTTTAGGTGAGATGAGGAAAAAAGTGTATTTTATATACATATATGTTAGTGACATCACTCTTAGCACGAAACATCTGTAATCTTCTTTAATAAAAAGTGGTTAGAGGTAATGTAACAAATGTGGTAAATTTTCGAAGTGGGCGAGGCTGGCACCAAAATGGGCGGGGCTTAGATCAAAAATTTATAACTCTATTCAGAAACGTTCTGGGATGCGGCAAAAAGGTATCAAAGTGTAAAAGAACAAATGTGGTCAAATCCCAGAAGTGGGCGGAGTTGGCACTGAAGTGGGCGGGCTTAGATAAAAATTTATAACTCTACCACGCAGCTGCGCACGCTATTGCGTGCGCTGGGGGCTCTAGTTTTCTTATTATCTACATCAGTGTCGGAGCTGACATTTTGTCCTCCCGTCTCCGGCCGTCTTTATTCAATTACTGATTGTTCACTCATATCCTTTGCTGTCCTATATTATTGTGTTATTAGAGATTCACTTGCTTCCCCCCATTTTTTCCTTTTTGTCCTCGTGGCTAAATCACTCCACTTCTATTATCACCTCTATTAATGAACTTGCGTTTACAGTCTTTTTCACTCTCTAGCATCGACGCTGGCCATAATGTTCAGTCAAAAGAAGAAAAGCCCGCTTTTGTCAGAGCCAATAATTGATTGTCGGTATATTGACGATTGTTTTATAGTGACTTTCTCGAAATGGGATGGACACTTACTTCAAAGGGCTATGTAGAGAGTCTGAACACATGAAACTCACCAAGAGGAAGTCGACATATAGCCGTTCAGATGCAATTCTTCCCAAAAAAAACAAGTGAAAACGAGAACCAAGCGAAAAAACCTCTTCGTTCACGGCAGTTCAGCATGTCTATGATTGTGAGACCAAAACTGTCATCCTCAGAAACATGTTTGGAACTGCATCAGCCGTTTTGTTTGATGCCGCTTATAGGTTGCAATTGGGTCAATAGGCTCATCAAATGCGCAGGAAAAATGGCTATAGCTGCAATGGACAGTCAGCACTGCGCAGAAGACGTGCTGGAATGAAACATGCACAACACGAAAAGCGAACAGAGGTGCCGTATGTGTAACTTTCGCTCTGAATGATATGAGACATTCGCGTCATCTCCGAAAGGCTGCTCTCCAGCACATTGTGAGGGTGGTTGAGATACCTATTTCATCTCAAAAGAAGGTGTTGTCCTATGTTGTCCTATGTTATTTGCCCATGTAGGAGAAATGGGAAGGGCACTCTGCATTGGGATAAAAAAGTATCAGGATGGACAGGGAAATCGGAAACGTTACATCACCAGGAAATTCGCGTTATTCGCGGAGCTGTAGCTTGGATTCACACGGTTATCCTCTCTTTCAAAGCCGGGTTACGTCCAAAATAACCACAAACTTTTAATGATCAATACCTAGGGCGGTGTGTGCGTCTGGCAAAGACCCGATTTTCAGGGGATCCTAACTAATAGGTCACCGCGGCAGTCCTCAGTAGCTCATCTACCTGACCTCTGAGGCTACAAACACATGATATTCCCTGTAGAACAAAGGGCTAAAGGTGCCAGCAAAGAGCTTCACTCGCGTCAATGTAAGCTCCATAGCTTTTGACTTTCTGAATTTCGCAACATTCTTCTGTAATTTAAAAAGTGATCATGAATCGCAAGTATCATTTTGACTTCACAAGGTTCAAATTAGGCGGGTAAGCTGAAACGTCTATCAAATTGAAAGCTGCTAATACCAATTTTGCAGACTCAAACAAAACCTACTACAGAAAAGAAGTTTCTTCCTGAGCCTACAACAAAGCGTCCCATGAACGATCCCTCACCGTGCCATCTATAAAAGGCAGTCACGTCATCAAAACGAGGGAACCCTTTGAAAAGGAGTTGTCAAAGCACAGTTAGCATGCAGGCACAATTAGCATAGGCCTATGGAGCCTCGGCTCGGAGCAGGAGAAAGAAGGTAACTTCAATTGGAACAGCAGCCTAGAACAGGAAGGATAGATAGAGTAGCGTTCACTTATATTATAGTATTGCATTAGTATACATATATATGTGATGGTGTAATGCTTTCGTTTCTTCTGTTCATATATCGAAGGTCACTTAGCTCGTTTATTCGCCTCTTGTATTGTGCCATATAAGCTTTGTTTATGGTGTGCATAATGAACAAAGTTTCCTGTCATGTATGTTACCCTAAGAGCTGAGTTCAAGGTAGTTTCGTGTAAGTCCCTGTTATGAGGGCAGGACACCCCCTCATTCGCTGTGAACATTATTTTTGTGTTTCATTCCGCTTTGCCCAATCTTGCTTTCACCCTGCACCGTCAGCAACCACGATGTTGAAAACAGAAGGTAGTGTGGCATGCATGGATATGTTGCCTGTAACCTAGATCCGTCTCCTTGTCAAGGGTAATATGGCGGCTCACTTAGCATCTCCCTCCGTATATAGTTCCGTTCTGAGATCGGCACACCAGCAGTCTGGAGCACTTTGTTGAATGTCCTAGCAAGCTGGATCCGCTCTTTCGCATCATAGCGTATTATGTATGTAGCGTTCAATGTGCTTCCGAAATTGCAGTACCTGGAACGAGAAATTATAAATTCAGCTCTCAGACTTTTGCTTAATTTCAAGACTTGAATAATGAACACTATTAAAAATTAGCTGTAGCGATACATCTCTCAATTCCCATCTACCCATCTGAAAGAATCTGAAGGACAATTGGAATTTGAAGCAGACATACAGATATCAGAAGGCTAGGGATTCAAGTTTGATGCATCCAAGAGCAGTTACTACACCAATCACACCATTCATAGGTCTGGAACCACACCACATGTTGAGTCTACGTGTGTCTTTCATTGATATACTTTCACGACTGAGTGCAGTGTGAGGCTCCTTGAAATTTTATCGCAGCAGAAGCGATGAAAACTGTAGGTGTTTTACAATGGGATTAAAACAAAGCAAAAATATGAAAATCATGCTGAAAGAATGCAACGTTTGTGAAATCCTCACCAAGTCAATGGAGCAAAGTGACGCATATAGTAGAAATCTGTCTTGCTTCTAACTCGCCGCACACCGTCAAATTCAAGAAGGTGGTGTTTCAAACGAGACACAAAGCAGGTCATATTGCCTCCACAACAGAAACATTTACATTTCTCCATCCAATTAGGCGGTCTTTCCCTGCAAGAAATTCTGTTTGATGACGTGAGAATACGTGTACGAATATCTATACGTACATATGTATGTATATATATATATACAAATGCACTCATACGCGCATGTCTATATCCTTACTATATATAGAGATCGGATTTAGGATGGGTAAAGCCTAGAGCAAAATCAACAGAGCACATACGAGCATAGGGAAACCCCGTCCACAGGGAGTGGGACATGCACCGAAAGGGGTGGCGCCCAAGGAAAAGCTACTCACTATGGCTCCACGAAAGCCCAGCACTAGGAAAAAATGAGCAAAGGCTGGGAATGCGTCAACGAATCAAAGAAAAGAGATCCACTCTATGTGAGAGGGGTTTCCTCAAAGAGGGCGGTATTTTTCACGTAAATGCATAACGCGATTAAACCAAGACGTGAAGGCCAGAGAAGAGTACAGAGGGAATGACCAGGAGCTTGTACGTGCTGAGCATGCATGATCTTAGCGACGGTCCGCCCTCTATGGGCGACGTAATTCCACCTTACTACACCTGCACACCTAAACTCGGAAATCTTGTACCGTGATCCTACCTTACCTTGATCTGCACTCACAAACACCTGACACAATAACTGATACCGTGTCCTACCGTGCTCTGACCTGCACATCTGGACCCGGACACAAAACCTGATACTGCGATCCTACCGTAACTTGACCTGACATCCGTGATTCTACCGTGCTCTGACCTGCGCTTTAAGGCATCTGACACAGAACTTCTAATGAACTAATCCTACCGTACTCTGCCCTGCACATCAAAACATCTGCCACAAAACGTTCTGATACTGTGATCCTACCGTACTCTAACTCCACATCCTAACAGGTTAAGGAAGCTTCTGATAACATTGTACCACAACAATCTGACCTGGACACCTAAACTTCGGACACAAAACTTCTGATACCGTGACTTGCCATACTCTCATCTGCACACTTCAAATAGGATACGTAGTTTTCTTATACTGATCCTGATCCTACCGCATCTTACCTGCACATCCAAATACGGGTAGAGAACCCTCTGAAACAGCAATAATATCGCACCGAATATCGTGTCGTATCCTCACCTACACATTCAAATCCAGATAAGCAGTGTTTCAGTGATCTAAACTTTTCTCAACAACCTTTACAACGATGCAGATATATTCCAATGGTGGAACACGCCATTCAGATATCTGGCGGCTCAAAAAATACTATCTATAGCGTTGATTTCTTGGAAACAAATATCACGGTCATAAGCTGACGAGAAACATCTCTCGAGAAATAAAGTATACTTTGAATGGGTCTATACCATACCATCAAAAAACGATAACTTTCATAAACACCCTCAACACCACTACGTAAAACATATACCGATTTTTCGCCCATGATGTCTTATTATTGGAATAATTACGCCTATTCAGCTATCCTAACTAGTTTTAAACTATCTGACCATGTTGTTTCAACAATATACGATATACAGAAACCTCGAAAAACTCTCGACCATGATGAGAGGACCCTATGTACCTGAGGATACGTGCATGAATGTGGTATAACTTCGCGCCTGCACCTGCCTCACTTTACAACAGCATCTCGAGGAAGTTTACCGTTTACACCACTTCTCTTTTTTGTAGGGTCATTTATATCTATATATCTCAAAATTATTTCTTGCTAGAAATTGTATATTTCAACTATTTTTCCGGCAAAAAAGGGTCAGATATGAAGGGGCGAGGTGTCCCATCTACTTGAATTTCTCGTGAATCCTCTACGTTATTTCCATCAATATTACTTCATATCAACTGAAGGGGGTTAGATCTCACGAAATCAAATTTATCATATTTTCACTGTATGTGTTCATGTATGTTTTAACCCAGGCTATATTGAACGAAGCTTGGTGCTCCATGTAATCGAATTTCTATCGAATTCTCGGTGCTATTTCTATCGGCACTTACTCTACATCATTTAGGGAGGTTTAGGTTTAAGAAAATCAAATTTTACACATACTATATAATATATTATATATGCTTTACAGAAATCTAAAAATTTGTGCCATAAGAGCGTAAGCCTTAGCTGACAGACTGCCTTATGAGAAGTCCTAAGAGATTGCTAATCTAATGAAGCGCAAGGAGTTCCGAGTCCTATGTCTTCGATAGGTGCCATTAAGAGGAGCAGAGAATGGAAAAATCGAGAAAATCGTCAAAATTGATCGAAAGCAGGATTCACCATACGGCATGAGGATCATAGCAGTAACAGAATTCTCAAAATATCCGTTTTCGTTGTCAGAAAGATCAGTGGAGGCATGCATGAGAGGGCAAATACAAACCCGGAAGAAAGTGGTACAAGGAGTATTGGACAAAAATGTCACAGTGCACCACCTTAGGCCGTTGCTGCTGTTGCCCTCATGTACCAAGCGTAGTACTCAAACCTTTCTAACTGAACATGACAATGGTACAAAACCATTTCTGCAACCTTTCAGAGCATGGATCGACAAAGAACGGATTCATGACATTTTTAAAAAGTGCAGAAAGGAACCGCTCTTAATCAGCCGAACCTCCCCTAGCTTATTTTCTATGGACATGTTATAAAGAGAAGAAAAAAATGAAAAATGAAAAAATGAAAGAAAATGAAGCTGAATATCTTTCCTAATTGTACAAGTGATTCGTATTTTCGAGTTTTTGATCTTGGTCGCCCTACTGGATGTTGCATTTGACTAACCCTTATTGGCCTTTACAATCTTGCTCCTTGTCTGAGAAGAAATTCGCTAGTTTCACATTGATCCTGAGAATTGATCCACCTTTTACTCGAGATCTCTCTCGGGGTGACTTCCCTTGAATTGTTGACGGGCGAGCTCCTGACAGTCTCACTGAAGTGATATTGATAACATAAATTAGAAACTTCATCGTCATTATTATTGCTATCATTGTTATTACCAATATTGTTATTACTACACATTTTGAAACAATGTCCGGTTTCCTCTTCCCGAACACGGCGTCGCGCTCGCCGCACCAACATCGTATCGCAGAATTGCGGCGGAGTTTGGAGCGCGCCATTTGTGGGTCAGGGAGTCCTTTAATTATTTGCATTCAATTTCAATGCGGTCTTGATCATCGATAATGTAGTAGTAGTCATTTTAAGCAATCAAATCTAATAAACATAAACACGGAAAAGGAGGAGAAAAAAGAGCCAAAAAGAATCAACAAAGAGAGGCAGTCAATGAAAAATATTTCGTCCAATCGATTGTGAGGAGGCGGGCTGAGTACAGTAAATGCAGTTTGGAGCCGCGAGACAACTTAAAAGGATTTGCCGCATGCACCAAGTGAACCGTGGGAAATCGGGGATAAGTTCCGTTACACAGCTTTATCAGTGACGTTTCCAGACATCTTGTCGAATATTATTACTTTATTTTTGCTCTATTATGCTATGCACCATTGAATAAGTTGAAGTAGCACGCGATGCTTTCCTCACTTGCTTGCCCACCTTTCGCCAACATAGGTTTGGGTGTGCTCCAGATTTAGACATACTAGCTGTAGCTGCACCTAGTATGTCTAGAAACTAAGGGTTTTGGTATGCACAGCTCGCAGTGATTTCGGGTTCTTAGGATAAATGGGAAGGGTTTGGAGTTACAGTACTCCTGAAAATGGAAAGGGAATGTGCAAGTTATGGAAGCGGTGAAGCTGCATAAAGTAGTGGTAGCACAATGTGTACGGTGGGCTGACTAAATTTTGGGAATAAGAAAGAGCAACAGGACCAACTAACCGTCAGAGCCGGAGAAAGCGCTGTGATCGAATTCAGGGTGGTTCAAGAGAGACCTTGTGCTCATCGGATGACAAGCACATTACAGGAAGATTTGTAATGCTCTCATCTTCATGTTTAAATGCTCTCAGGTGGCCCCTAAGAAAGCGATACAATGTTTCAGAAAAATGTGAAAGGTTACTCTCTATTAACTAGTTTGCTTGCAGGCGCCTTGAGAGGACGAATGCTTCCCACAATGCGATAAATTCAATTCCACCAGCCAACCACTACTTTAGCTTCCACAGCTTTCTGAGCTGCATTACTTATGTGTAGCATATTTTTTGTTTTGCTTCATTTTATTTCTCATGCTTCAAATGTAACGTACAGGGTGCGTCATAATTATGGCGACAGCACATGCGCGCACTTTTTGAACAGCTTTTCAAAGTCACTGTCTTTGTCTCTGCGTCTCTCCTATTTTATCGTTGATCTGACCATACCCAAACTATTTGACCGCTCAAATTTATTACTGCCTTAATTGTTAAGCCATTCTGTTACCGCTCTGCGATCATCGAACTTCATCTCGAAGGAGTTTCGGAATCCACCAGCGTCTTGGTGTACATCGCAGTGTCATCTACAGCACCATTAAACGCTTCAGGGAGCTAGGAACTGAAGACGACCGATCCGGAAGAGGGAGGCATGCCACCGTCGCAACCACAGGGGATATAAGATACGTGAGAGGATTCGGAAACAGCCGTCGCAGTTGGCTCGCAGATTGTCGCGAGAACTGGACATTAGCGAGAGCTCGCTGAGAAGAATAATATGCAAGCTAAGATTGAAGGCGTACAAGAAAAATAAGTTTCAAAAACCCACCGATGTTCAGAAAGAAGTAAGGAAGGAACGGTCAAGGGAGCTGTCCAGAAGATTTGGGAATAGACGACATTTAAGGACCCTCTTCACGGATGAGCAGTTGCTCACAGTAGAACAGTTGGTCAACAAGCAAGACGACATCGTCTACGCTATTTTGAACCCGTACGCGACTGTAGGCTGCTCTTCCCACCCTGCTTCTGTCATGGTTTTTGCTGGAATCACAGATGATGGCAAGACACCGCTGTGGTTCGTTCCCGAAGGGACTAAAGTGAATAGCCAAAACTATCTGGACCTTTTGAAGGATAAACTGCTTTCCTTGGTTAATACTCCCTTTGGAAACCGCTTCTGGACCATCCAGCAGGACGGAGCCCACGCTCACAAGTCGACTATGGTGCAACAGTGGTGCAAAGAAAACTTCCCTGACGTAATCGCCTTTAACGAGTGGCCGGCTTTCTCTCCGGACCTAAATCCAATGGGCTACAGTGTGTGGGCCGTGCACTGGAAGTTCGCTAAAATTCTAAGCGAATCGTTCGAGATGATTCAAATGCCTTGCCCCTATAATTTTGTAGTTTCTCACTCCATCCATTCGATATTGTTACTCGTCAACCTAAAGGCCTGACAGAGAGGTTACCAGCGAACCAACAGGCGAGTGAAGGGATGGGCGAGGAATGTGCGAAGTAAGTAGAGTTGGACCTAAATTGACTCTCTTATAGCTCAGAAAAAATCTATCAAGGCACTATGACCTCGGCAGGCAATCTTCTGTGATGTGATTGATTGACTAGATTGGACACTTGGATACTATCTTTACTTCTCTTAGATCAATACTTCCTGTAATGGTTCTTGAGTAAAGCACACGCTGAGTCAATAAAATGAATGGATAATGATCCTATCTTGTACGATTCTGACTGCACTAGCAGATATCATCGAAGCAAATAGATTTCAACTTTTTTAAAATATTCCAAAGTTGAAACCCACTTTATACATTTGTCGACATATGCACTTATAAATCGCTCAACGGGCTCTCGGATCAGGGCAAATAATAGTCTATCATCCCCAAGGAGGCTTTCAACATCTGTGAACGTCCTTTCATATAGGTGGTCATCACATAACCTGAAATGATACCCAATAATTTTTCTAGTTGTGAAGTAAGACATCTGCTGCACTTTTAAATTCTGAGTTCGAAGAGCAAGCTAATAACTGAGGTCACCTTTCATTAAGTCAACCTCTCGAATGCAGTAGTTCGCCACCCCTATTCCTCTATGTGGAACAAACTGGGAACCATTAGGAAGTAGGTCCCTCGTTAGGTCGCTTGGTTCCAGTATAACGTAATGTGTATTCTGGCTGCTCACTTGATCTAGCTAGAATCCACAGAGATAACTGAGCACTCGGCAAAGAGGTGATTGTCATTAACGTTTTTTATGCGTGCCCTATCACCTAGAAGCTTCGAGCTGATGGGATCTGCTAGAGAGCGTCAAACGAGATTATCATCTACTATTCTCAATTCATACTCGTAGTTAATGGAAGAACTATAGATAACAAATGGAATACTACAAAAAGCGACAATTCTTTGCTGTTCTACCCATGATGAAGTTGTGTTCATATGTAGAGAACCCGATCAGCTGCTCAAACGATAGGACAACCAGAAACAATTTGTGCTAACGATTTGAATTCACTTTTTTTCCAATCTGATACTATTGGGTTGTAACATAAGTTCGTAGAGTTTCTCACAGAGATTTATTTGACCAAAAAACAATAATTATAATAATAAATTAATCAATGATGTATCTTCCTGTCACTGTTTGCGACCTCCTCCAATCTCTCGACCAATTTGTTGATGCCGTTTCGCCAAAAATCGGCCGGTCTGGTGTCAAAGAAGTTGTTGAGCCAGTTTCCAAGAACCTCTTCGCCATCGAAGGTAACACTGCGCATTTGGTTTGACAGAGAGCGGAATGGTGGTAGTCGGTAGGTGCAAGACCCAAGAGTACGGTGGATGCTGAAGAACCTCTTATTCAAGCTTTTGGAGTGCTGTTTTGACGACTTGGGCATTATGGGGCCTGGCGTTGTCGTGGAGCAAGATGACTTCACCTTGTCTATCGGGTCTTTTCAGCAGAATAGCAACACTAACACGGTTAAGCTAGGCAATGTAGACCTCCTTGTTGACAGTAGCATTTCGCTCGAGTATTTCCCAGTGCACCGTGCCTTTCCAGTCTCACCAAACGCAAATCATGACCTATTTTAAGTGA
>UZAF01016131.1:122147-168719 GCA_900617895.1 Haemonchus placei
CATCGGTGCCTCTCCTGGTGCCACCCAGAGACACACCTAGGACACCTTCCTCGTACACACTGCATATGTCCCGAGCGGCTTCAGCTGCTTATTGACCTCGATGAAAAGCAGATGTCGAAAATGCTGATTTTCCCCTCCTGGATATTCCAATTCTGTGCCAGAAAAAGGACGTACAACTAGACTATCCAAAAAAAACGAATAAAACTATTTTATAGAGGAGAAAGAGCTCTTTCGAATGAATATATACACTTCGCCAAAAAACAAAGCGAATCGTTGTAAAATGACCCTGACACAAAACTCTACGAACTTATGTTACAACCCAATACCTTTGTGATATTCACTACATTCATGTGGTTCTTCTGGAATGCTTCACAAGTTCTGATACGTGATCAAGTATTTTGCATACTATTCAGCTCACAAACGTCATGTTGAATGACGTTGGTAGTGCTCCTCTTGATAAGAATACAAAATGATTACCAACGAAGTTCTGGTCTTATATCTGAAGTATTGCAATTCGATAAAACTATCAAAAACTTACGCTGACAACCAGTGCTCTGTGCTGATACTTCTTCCAGAGGCCAGAAATTCTTCTTTTCGATTTAGATAACAGAACAGGCCGGAACGGAAAGTGCTCATGACCTTCTCTATCTGGCATGTAGCCAGGTTGTAATTAGGCGAAATCTAAGCAACTTTCACATAGAAAAATTCACGACGCCTGGAAACGAGCAAAAATTCAAAATCGATAAGAAAGCCAGTGATCACCAGAAACGCTTCTCTGAGGCGTACAAATGGAGGCACGATTTGAGATCGGTTAATGTACAGTTGTGTCCACTCCAGCAACTCCTTTTTTTGCAGCTTCTCATCACCTGGAATAACATCGGAAGAAAACCACTGTATTGACGTTTTCGTTGAAATTCTATTATATTCATTGGTTTTAGAGAGAGCTCTCCGTCTGAGAAATTGTTGGACGATGGCATTTCACCCATCATTTAGAGTTCTTTGAAGTATATAAGGTCAATAGGCTGTTCGATAGACACTAGGAGGGTCTAGGTGTGACGGCGTCATGCCGGGATCTTGGTAGAATTCAGCAGTCTTCCTTCTAGTCTCGGAGCCCAAGCATCGCATCGTGTTCCGAAGTTCGATGCTTTCGTCGAGGTACAAGGAATCCTAACAAACACTGGCAGGAAAAGTTCAAGAGATGCCCATGCCCGAGATCATGGTGTGAAAGAACAAAATGTTTGATTCTAGAAGTCTGGCAGCTCATGTGAGTGGTCCGCAGAGATTGCTTTTACTGCTCTCACAAGTCCAGCTTTGCTGTAAATTTTGCCAATACTTGGGTTCGCTTGTGATCAAATCACATGGGAAAGAGCTTCACTTTTGCCAGGTAGCGTTGAAGTTTGATCCGAAAGATGAGAAGTTTCCAGCAACTTCACCAAAATAATGCGTCGAAAAGGGGGATAAATTTGTTAAGGTCTTTAGCCCGAATTCCACAGTCAACTTCTTTGCGTTGAATGCTAACTTATTCTCAACTTACGATAATCCAAGTACAGTCTGTAGTCGTTGCCTGTATCTTGACGATAACGAAGAAAAATGATGAAAAAAAGAATCATCAGATACGGCCGAAATTTGTTATACCGCTTATGTAAGATGGCCATGCAGCTCTCTGGAAAAAGAAATTTTATAACTAGACAAGGCTACTCTTGGATGAAAAGAAGCTGTGGAACGGAGCAGCCATCATTCTCTGTATATCTCAAACTGCCAGCTACAAGTAGCATCGACGCCGTGCCATCTCCGATCAGTATGACCCATTATAGTTAATCTTCTTTTGAGTTCTTCATCGTGAAATATGTGTAATGTAATGCGAATGAGTTTAATGCAATAAATTATATAATCAATAATATACGACTGATAGTGTGTACACAGTAATAAGTATAAATAGATAAATAAATATAATAAGTGATAGTAGTATAACCGGCTCATCACAATTACGGGACAAAGTTTAAAGTTTAAAGTTTTTGGCGTCAATCAATCCCGTCTTAGGGATGCTCCCCGCACTCGACTCCCTTTCAGAATAGTAATGGCGTAATGAGTGCGTATGTGGCCTATACAATGGTTTACGGTAGCCAGCCGATGTACAAGTCAGTGCTTTATTCCTCCCAGACGAGTCTGGTACCAATTAACCGATCCCGGAGGGATGGAGGGTTTGGATGGCCTAGGCGGATATCGATCCGGGATTCGAACCCTTTGACCATGCGTGTGAGATAGTGCGCCACTTGCCACTACACCACTCCACACACAATTATGGGATCCATGGGGGCCTTAATCTCTCCCCTAGTTGCGCGTGGAGGTGCTGCGGTGAAGGTTTTGGAGCTTGATGAGGTTCTACTGTGTTCTTACGGGGCAGGTCCTAGCGCAGGATGAGATATGGAGTGAATTTCAGCAAAAATAAAAGCAGCGGTTTATTCCTTCTATAGGACAGGAATATTTGCAAAACATCTGACCCTAACAGATGGTGACGATTAAAAGTTTGACCCTGATTTCTTCAGTGTCTCACCAAAAACAGCTCATTTATTAAGATTACGATCTCGGAACGACTCACTGAGGAGAAACAGAAAAAGGGTAAAAGAAGGTGGGTAAAAGAAGGCATCCTCAAATGATGGCATCTCCGGCTGTCATACGTTTCGTTGGGGAAAATTAAATGCAACTCACCTCTGCAACTTCATTTCCCGGAAACAGTAATGCTTTTCACGCTGTTTTGGCATCCATCTATAAAGTCCTTTTTCTTTCACATAAATCACTCGCCCCGCCTTAGTCCTCCAGCCCTTCTTAGTTGTTGACACGTGGCAGTAGAACACTAAGGGAGATGATATCACTTTCCGACCCGGTACAAGCATAATGAAGTGGACAAAGAAATGGGGTTTATGCTGGAAGAACGCCGAACATCTTTCAATGAAAGTTTTTTGTTGCCAGCATTTGCCCAAGCTGACCCTAATATTAATTCGTTTATCTCTACCTCTTCATAAATTTCCATCATTCGAAGTTCGACCTCTCCTTACTTCCCTAATGGCCATAAGGAATTCATAGTTGCAAAACCTCGTACCAGGAAGTGATAGATGAACCAGCTCATTGTTGAATATTTTATAGGGTTACTATCTCTAAACGACCACATTTTTTAGTTTCTAGAGTAGCGGACGAAAACCTTCACTTAAGTGTAAGTGAATCTGTGATTAAAAAAACCGTTACAAACTTTTTCTTCTTTTCTGCAAAACCCTGGCAACCTAATTAGTTACAGGTCCATCAAGATTCTAAAGTTTCTTCGCGGCATTTGCCCTTCCCTTTCCTTCGCTTTTCTGAATATTGAACTATTTTGCAAACTATAAATATGCTCTGACAAGAGAAAATTCTAAACCGTAGCAGCTCTGTAGCCGGCCCGGTCACCCAATGGTTCGCACGAAGTGCTTAGATGCTGGATTGAGCTCAGGTTTGCTTATTCCTAACCAGCTTAGAAGAATAGTAAACCTCTCCATGAACAGCACGTTGTTGAACAAATTGAAAAAGCTACATTAGTATCTAGTTGGGGACGATAGGAACTTGCTGCTTTTATGAGCACAACAGGTCTGTAGACGTGCAGATATGCAGCTGACCTCGTTAATGCGATACGCGATGAATGTGATGGGAACACTCCTGAAAACAATGAAGACTACCCGAATTATGGCGCTTGTTTTTGAACCTATTTCGAAGGTATCAGGTGCCAATCTTCTGAACAGCCGTTTCACACTTGAAACGGATTTGGACTTCGCACTGAGTACTCAGGGTCAGTCGCCAACCATGTGCCTGTGTCTAGAATTTTCTCGTGGTTGTGCTATTTTTTTCGTATTATATAACAAATGTTCATACTGTTATAGAAAGTGTTGATGAAATTGAGAAATACATCTGTTTTCTTGTTAAAAAAATCGAGTTGAAAATTGTAAAAAAAATTCTTGTTAAATGTCATTGTTGAGCCTAACCTCTTACGAACAAAAATTTCTACCGGATCTAGTTTTCATTAGGTTAGCTGACAGCTCAGTATACCGCATGTGTAACCTGGCACTGCCGGTAGCGATCCACTAACGGTTATTTGACCTTCGCTTTGAATGTTCCACGAGTGGTGGTTGATTAATAACTGCACAGCCATGTAATCAGGGCAGGAGTGGAACTGATCCTTAGCGCACTGGCTTAATAATGCAAGTAAATTTAAATGAAACTCATAGGAGAAGGGAAATGCTGAATGTGAAGGCTTTCGTCATTCCATTACTATCACCTCTCGGGTTCAATCTTCAGAAACCTCCAAAGTGTAATCTCATTCGATTTACTGACAAGAAGCCTCATTTGGAAAAGCATTTGTAGGCAGAAAGAGACAAAAACAGCAGCGCTGAGGATTCCTGGTTTGTTCCCTACGTGATTTCGCCATTTCCGTTAGCAATGTTAAGCCCCTGAAACACTAAACACTAAACTTGCTGGCGCCGTTTATCCGTCAGCAGCTGTCAATCGGTTATCCGGCCTCATTTTGCTTGGATTAGCGCTGCGAAAACTGGGTCCGCCATCAACTGGCGCAACTACAATACTGACCGTTTAAACCAACACCACCACGTTCTGCTGAAGAAAAGGAAAGCCCCGAAGAATTACGACTAAGCAGATTTGAAGTCGATTATCTCGAATGCGACTATTCAATCGTCGATCGTATGAACCGGTATGTTCGTCCATTTTAGTCAAATTCCGAAACTAGATTTTTTAGTATGTGAAGGCCTTATGAATAGCATTCATGAAATGAGCAGATGAAAGAGCTAGCTGTTCTTGAAAACCCACTTCCATACGAGAATACAGCTCGGCGAATGCTTTGATTCACTTTATTTGCTTTCCAATGGCTCTTCAACTTTTTTGCTTGATTCGTTGATTTTTCGGCTATAGTCAAACCCAAGAACCAAAGAATCTTGAAAGTGGAGAGGGGAGACAGGGAGATGCAGGGTCAGCATGAACACAGTGAATGATTCGGGAAAAAAGATTTCACGCGTCCCATAGTCGCGCTTTATTTCTCATTTTGGAGAAATGAATCTGAACTTAGTCACTATCCTATTTCAACTTTCTGGTGACACACTTACATATGGGAAGCGTTTTTTCCCATTTTTCACATGTCTGGAATGGAATGTCGCTTCAATCGCTGCTACGTGAAATTGAAAAGTGTAGACAATTATAAATTGTTAACCATGATGCGATGTAACTTCTATGACCATACATCACGCCAGCGTCGTTTGTACCCCTTTTAGCGCAAACTGTATCAGATAGTTTGTTCTGAACAAGGGAACAGAAACCACTGCTCCCACACCGCATGGTCTTGCATTTGTTGCTGCTGAGCCAAGCAATCTATTTCCTTCTATTGTCTCCACTCGGTAAGAACGATTCTCCTGAATGCAGTTGAATGTAAAGCACTTGTGAAGGTGCAGATTCAGCTTCGAAGTCTTCCGTATGATACCTGTAATTCGCTGGGTCAGGATAAAGACTACATCCTTCACGCACCTCAATGTACGCCCTCCATGCATCTCGGGGAACATCCTGTTTGGCTACATTTCAATGCATTATTCATATGTCAGCACTACCAGTGTCAATCAAATAAAAAGCCCTTTCCTCCAATTGCGTCTTCGTGCGCTCCTGTTGCAAGTCGGTAGTACAACAGACCCTCTTCGCTCGAGGGACTCCAAGTGGATTACCTTTCAACCAGAGCTGTCACGAGGAGCTTGATTATCGAAGCGGTAGTAGTGGTTGGATTTGCTTGTTTTCCGGTGAGGATCATCCAATATCTACCCTTTGGGCAAGAGCGAGTCGGTGACATCTGATTACTTTGTTCATCATGCCCTTTACTGCTTCGAGTATGATTGAAAGCAGTTCCAAATCGTCTAGGTGGTATTCGTTTTGTTCATAAATACCCATTTTATAGTTGGACTCTTTTGAAAAGTGCTAACCTCTGTTAACTAGCCTGCAGGCAAACTGGGAGAGTGAGTGCACTCCAAAATGCTATTTATTATGCTTTGACTTTCACAGCATCATGTGTTAAATATTTACATTCACATGGGGCTCATATTCTGCTTTTGTTATTTTTGTTTATCTTATTCCAAAGCGAAGTTTCTAATTCAAACATTTGATATTGGTTCAGCTGAGTCTAGTCTGGCAGATAAGTCACCAATGAGATATTTGAGCCTCACTCCATGCGCCAGTGAGTGGAATTGAGATGTGACTTGAGTTGAAACAATAATAATAATAAAAGTCACTAGGAGGGGACAGTAGGTCGTGTTGATTCTGGACCACTAAAAGCAAAGATCTACCCCTAATAAGTAATCGGCTATGGAACCACCGAAATCGTATTCCGGAATGATGTACTATCGCCTTCTGCGAGCAGAAATTTGCGAAAAAAAGAAAATTTCGATTTTGCGTTGGCGCTTTACCACTGATTTTCATCAACGTAATGAGGCACCCCGTAGCAAAAAAACGATATTAGAGGTTTGCCACACACCCAAGGACGGGTATGCCAAGGCGCGTCCGAATGTCGAGATGGGAGTGAAGGGCTTGCGATCTTGCGGAATTCCTACCGACAAAATATGGATAGTATGCCGTCATTCAGATAGCTTGAAAATGGAAGCGTCTCTCGACCATGTCCTGAGTCTCCTATAGTCGTTTGACGTTTCATGAAAGCCTGAAGGAAATGAAGCTTTACATTTAACACAAGAAGTTTAGTTCTATATTGAGAGTGGGTCTCCTCATACTTTCTTCTTAGGAAGTAACCTCGTCCGAATAGTTGTTAACCCCTCTCAGCTGGATTTATTTGAGTTGATATCTAATGAGTAAGAAACTTCATTGCAAGTGCCCATTTCAAAGTAATAAAATAACTTCAAAACGAAAACCCTATCGACATTGCCATAAGCTGTCATACGCTGAACTAGAAGTTCACCGGAAGAAAGAATTATAATAGTGTGGAAAACTGAACTGACTGACTTGCTGAATTACGGATACACGATTCTACCTACTCGTTTGCACTGTAGGCAGAAATGTAAACGACGGGTGGACTTTCACATGCTTACCGACATCTTTTTTTGCCGTTATTCGACAGCGGAACCATTCAGGAAGGGAGAGAAGTCCCCTTCAGGTATTCGGAAGAGAAAGGAATTATCATAAAACAGTCATTGTGATTGAGCTTGTCATCACACGAGCACGATCACACTTACATATGTTTTACTTCAAATTCTTCAATTCTCTTACCGAATCCGACACGCGCCTCCACCTGCTTCTACTTCTTCCAACTGGTCCGTGTGCATAGCAAGTCCGCTGGTCCATGTATATGACGTTGTCTTACGTACTTACGCTCCTTCTACCACACTCTCTTTGTTTCCAGATTCTCTTTGTGCTGTACCCCTAGATGAATTCGACTAATCCCTTACACTGTAATAACAGTCTTGCCCTTGTGTTCACTATATTTTGATTACTACTCTGGAATGCGCAATTATGTTGATGTATTTATGCCAAATAAGTGATATTACCTCGGATACGTCTGACCAGAAGGATTTTGTAATCAGATGCAGGCGAGAAAGAGGCGATGCAAGAGCTCCTTTTAGTGGCATTTACAAATAGAATCGAAATTGCGCATCCGCTCTGCTGTCGGGCATCTATTGATGGCGTCCCAGCATTCCTTCGCTGCATTGGATCTGATGAAAATTAAAATTTCTACAGTATCATCCACGCTGACGCCCACTATGAGTGTATACTTTTAGCACGACCCTTGGCAGCCGCTCTGCTGTTGAAGTTTGTATGGCGCCAGGCCTCCACCCAGGTTGCTGTGTCGGGCAACGCGTACAGGCCACTCAAACTGTGGGAAAGCCGTCTTTCTCCAAACGCAATTGCGCAAGTGAGCCCGACAAAATAAAAATTCACAAGAATGCCGACCGTTTTTTACCCAGAAACCCTCGTCTCATTCTCCCTTCCCCGCCTCCCTCCCCCTTCTTCCTACGAGGATGAATGAAGCCATTGAATCACATTCAATCAATGCCATGACACTGCTCGTTCATTACTACAGGAAGTGATATGTTCAGAAGTTGCCCTCGCCATGAGCGAGTACAGCTGTAACTGACATCGTACTCAGTAACGCACATGACTCATGCACGGACATCCAGCGAGATAAAAATAAAAAGATTCGATCTAATATCGACTGAGTCCAACTTTGGAACTTTTCAATCGTATATCTTTATCTAGTCCATCAGAGAATAAATAATCATCAGTTAAAACCGGATAGTTCTGACCGATAACAGAGAACCAACACTGCTCAATAATGCAGCGCCATAACTGCCACGACATTTATCATTTGCAAATTTGACGGTTCACGACTCGCTCAACACACGCAAATAGCTGCCCAATTAGGCCGCGAATATTATGCACGGTACTACACTGCTGTACTTGAGATCTAGCCTTACAGTTGTCGGCTCGTGGAAAACTCTGGCCACAACAACCATGGCATAAGAGTAAGGACAGGTGAAGAATAGGCACCTGAGAAGTGAGACGCTGAACATCGTCTATGCTCTATTAGCATCCGGTCTCTTCCGGTTGAACTCTTCTTTTTCTGCTCACTGCAGCTTCCACCACAGGATTTTCCGACTCGTTCTTGTCCTTGATTTTTTGAGAGGTTCTATGGCTGTTTGCTAGAAGGGTGGGCCAAATATGTCACACAGTTTTGTGGTGATCATTGGACCAGGTTTATAGCTTATGGATTCTCTAAAGCCTCAAACGAACAGGACTGAAGCCAACCCGAAAGTCAGGTCTCTTAATAAAGCTTCGAGCGAAACCAACAGTATGCCTTGTACACCCGATGTTCCTGTGGATAGAACTTTTTTTTGAAAAGATTGGACGAAAGGATTCCGTCTCACGATTGGATCTGCACTCAAATGGATGCAACAACGTCATCGATGTAGTAAATGATCCCAGCGACTATGATTTACAATACTTCTGTGCCGAACAAGTCTATTAATCGCCATGTACGGCTTTTTCTGAACCTCGGCATAGTGCAAACGTTGGTCTTCTCTGCTTGAACTCGCACGAGGTTGGTAAAATCCTTTATTTCGGATTACGTTTCGGCGTGGATCGCCTTCTTCAGAGCCGTAGATCAGTCCGATCCTCGCGACCACTTAGAAGTCAGCAGCGGTCCAGTAAGCTTTTCGGACCTGATGTGATTCAGATTCAGTGTGATGTGTGAGGTCTATTAATGGTGGAGCTTATTATGCCTGAGGGTTCCACCAGTTTGTCGTCATCCAATGCGTCGGCTCAACCAACACTCAGCAGTTGCTCAGCTCTAGAGACGATAGAGCAATCCCAAGGACTGTTATGTCTTACCGCCCCAGCATAGCATTCGGACGCTGAGCTTCCACTTTGACCATGGCAGGCACCGGAGAGTCGAGCTCACTTTATCGACAGTACACCTCTTTTCTCACTCCCCCATTTTTGGCAACATCTGCTCATGGCGATGCTCATTTTTGATTTTTTGATCGTGGATTTGCCCTAGGTTCGAGGGAAGCGTAGAGTGGGAGGAAGGGGGTGGGGGGAAAGGATTCGGAATGATATAGTGCTAAACCTGATTGAGCATTCTTCATTGAACAAAGAATCTGTGATCTGTTCCAGACTGTCCACTTTATTCATTCACAATGAAAACACCGTTAATGGTGTCATAATAAAGAGGGAGGATAGTGTACAACCATGGATGGAAACCCGGCTAGATAGATAGAGTCTATGATATTGTGGAATGAAAGGAATGTGGAAATTACAATAAGCATAGGATAACTAGATATAGGATGCGACAGTAGTACAAACGGAAAAAAGAAATGGAATGCGGTGTCAAGATAAGCTTTCATCTCCCTATATTATATGACATCTCAAGAGTTTCGTACGTAATACAATAAAAATAAGATCTCATCAGTTTCCATTGTGGTATTCGCAAATCCATTGGTCCCGTACATCAACAGCGCTTTTTTTAGAAATCAGAGTGTGGTGACTATCAGCCATCTGAACCTTTTTCTCACGCCATTTGCTGCATACTACGCATCCTTCTCTTGCAAACCCCTTCCGACCAACATTGCCGTACACACTAACATTGCGAGGATAATTTAGATAAAGTCTCGTGCAATTGCGAGATGAGTAATGTAAGCGTTCAGTTTATTCTTTGACGTTGTTTTATGTTTGCTCTCCGTAAAAAAGGCGGTATAGGGTAATCAAAGTGCGCTGGCTCGGCTTAACAAAACGTAAGCGATACTCATGAGTAATAGATGAATTTATGATGCTCCTTTCACGATCGGCGAACCGAACTCCTTCAGATGCTTCAGCTACCCATATCTGGGTATAAGGTAGAGAAGCAATCGACGACTCCACTTTGGAGAATTATGGAACAAAATGAGAGGTTTGGAATGCAAACAAGAAACGTAAAGAAGTAGTTAGCGAATTGTTGAGCATCTACGTTGGAATCCTTTCTTTCTGTGTAGAATCTTTTCCGTCCTACCTCTTCGGTGGCTTGATCCCTACGCACGTTGTATAAGAACGCGGCCGGAAGTCGGAGACACAGTTGCTCCATTCAAAGAAAGGCAAGGCTTGGAGGATGTGCAAAGAAATATCCAAGTATATCAGTGGGAGTGGATTATGTTAAGCAAAAGCCAACAATAGAAAGTCATGGACCTTCTATGATTGGAGGGTATGGAGTATCCTAAAATTCTATAGATAAGAGCGGGTGAACCTACCGGTGAAAAATGAATTGGAAAAAATCGAAATTGAATGCAGTCACCCCTCTAACTTGATGGATGGATAAATTAAACTCCGAAGAAGAAGTTAAGAAGAAGCTCCTCCCCTTAACTCTAAACCCCGTCCACTTAATAAACAATTCATATAGAAAAATAGCGATTTTTACGGATCGCTGTTTTTCTATATGGATTGTTTATTAAGTGGGCGCGGTTTGGAGTTGAGGGGCGGAGCTTCTTCTTACCTCATTCTTCGGAGTTTAATTTATCCATCCATCAAGTTAGAGGGGTGACTGCATTCAATTTCGATTTTTTCCAATTCATTTTTCACCGGTAGGTTCACCCGCTCTTATCTATGGAATTTTAGGGTAATTTCTTCATCAGGCTCAAAGCTCTCGTCAAAAATTCTGAGTATTTGACCAGTGTTGTGCTAGCGTTTACTTTGTGTATCCAGTAGTTATCTTCCTAACCCAAAAGTCATCATATGGTCACATAATGTAACCGCTGGACTGAATTGACCTCGTGTACCGGTCTGTTGTCTCTGAAAGGCACCGTTCTCAGCTTCAAAGGGAATTGCAGTAATGAAATAATGGCACTTTAGCTTAGAGACACAGTTCACAATAATTTTGAGGTACTCTTTTTAAGTCAAGAAGCATGAGTATAAAAAATGGAGTCTGTATGGATTACCCTGGCAGAAATGACACAGAAGGGGTACTCGTACGAGATTTCAGTTGTTGCGATTGCGCAAAGAGCTGACAACATTTTTTTTTCGAGACGTAGCATAAGGCAAAAGTGGGTGACATTTGCAATAACTAACAACACATCAAGCCGATATTGTCAAAAACTTCCTTCCTACTGTCTCCATGGGTCATGACAAGTTGTTCGAACATCCTACATGAGTGCCGCTTGGGAATGGTGCAGCCTCTACAATGTCGTCAAGACTATTCCGCTTTTGGTGTGGCCTGTGGCCTACAACCGGTACATCCTTTGAATACTTATAACGCCCTAGCTCGACAGCTTTCCGTCCTGACGACGCCGCATATGGTTTATGAAGGAGCCACAGATTTATCCTAGAGGGATATCTCAGTAGCCATTTTTATCGTGAACTGTACCTTGAGGCTTATTCAGGAGGAAGGCATGATGAAGACTCCCAGTGAAAACTGCGTGCATAGTCCCATTCGACTTAGTCTTTCAATGACTCATTCACAGATCGTACGATCATTTAGCGGAGAGTGTCGTTATCCTTCACGCTGTGATCACAATGAAGTCGAGGCTTCTGCTAAGCGTAGAACCGGAAAAGTTTCGGTGTTCAACTTTCTTAAGGTCATTGCTAGACCTTCAGCAACAGTCATTTTGTCAAAGTTTAGTCAAGTACTTTTACGGCAGGAATGGTTCCACACGAGCATCTTGATTATGAGCGCAAGAGGAAACTTTCGTCTGACATCTACGCTCACGTTACTTGAGTGAGGATCTTCATACGTAAACCACCCCCATAACACCGAAGTTCCCTCAATAGTCCAAGCACATTTGAGGGTTCCGGGAAAAAGAAATGAGCGAGTGTGGGGTGCACCGCGTTTCTTGGACAAACCATTTTCTAATTTTACTTGTGTAAAGAAGCAGTTCTAAGAGGGAAATCCAATACTAATATACGTCAGCAGTGACAGTTCCAGTTAGAAACTTGTCGATTTGAAATTTGTTTTGGGCACTCTACAAGTGAACTCTTGAGCAAATTCCGAGCACTGTGCGATTCCTGAAATTCCAACCTTCGTAATAAATCTGTTCTTTTCTTTTTTTGACCCGTCGATTCCAGACCCTAGTCGTTGCTAGAAGGTCGTCAGCCTCCGAAGTCGTTTTTCTTCCCGGGGCACCTTTTTAGAGAAGTGAGAGTGTCAACAAACCTGAACTCTCATCAAGCACTCTTCTGCTCTCTTAAGATTCTTCCCGAATTCTTTCTCTTCTAAAAACCTGCTTTTCCTAGTGGAATCAGTCGACCCCCTGGTCCATAAGTTCTGTCGGATTTATGAGAGAAAATCCGAGAATCGTTATTACAGTAAGTCCAGACGCCGTTCGCCATTAGTCATAACTGAGTCATCTGATGATGAATGGAGTGCAGTCACCAGTCGCAAACGATCTGGTCTAACAACGAGATTGCTCTCGAGTCGCAAGCAACAAATCAAAAAACAAACCAATTCACCAACCGCTTGATGTGATTGCGTCCTTTCACATTTTTGCACAGTTATACTTCGTCGAACGAGGAAATATGTGAAGATTCCAGTGGTTCTCTCTCGAGATCTATAAACAACATCCCTCTGATTAGTTTTAGTCTACCACTGCGTACTTGAATTGCTCGAGTAGTCTCGTTTGGGGCGGCTCACCATCGGTTTCTGCATACTGGATAGAACTCCTAAAAGTCACCTGCTCTAAGTTTCTTCTGACAAGGGAGGCGTGTGATATTGATAGCCATATGTGACTGAAGCCACTGAAGCGGCCACAGATAGTTGGTCGCTCCCCTCTATTCCTGCCTCTTTGGACCCAGAAACCCGTTCGTTACCAAGAATTAGCTGCAACACAGGAGATCTTGTTTCGAGCTTTTCTGAATGTCTCAAACTCCTGTTTATCGGTGAGCATCGGTGAACTACAGACCGCTACCACTCGATTCTCATCCTATATCGGACTTTTTACCTACTGCCCTTATTGGTAGATTTCGTGATGCCTTCGGGTGAGCTTAAAATGGAGAATAATCTACTGGGTCATTCAGTAATGAAGAAAAAATCAAATGTTGCCTAGGGTTAGAGAACCGTTCATAGCCTTAATCCTAGAATACCACGGGAAGAAGGAGAACAAGGAGCTTTCGCTCCTTAACTCACATTGCATTCAGAGACACTCTCGAAATGAACTTTTTACCCACTAGCCTTGCACTTGTACATCACTGCTCTTGAAAAATCATAATAGGTTCAGTCCTCGCCCAGTTCCCTCCCTGTCCCTTGGTGTGGCGACAGGATTGCTTGCAACAAGAGAAGCAAGTGCACTACAATTAATTATAATGGGCACCGAACGACTGCGATGCGGTGCTTAGCACCGAAGCAGAGTTCCTTCGATATACTGCAAAAAAGTCTTCATAAGCAGGTCAACCAATTGCAAGCATTACAAGCTCTGAATCGAAAAGTGGCACCAACCCACCAGGAAAGCGGACCTCCTTCTATGTGGGACAAACGCTCAAGAAGAAGAAGAAGAGCTCAGAAAACGATTGATTACGCTTGGCTTTTGACGGATCGAGGCAAAAGAGTTTTCTATAGTCTAGAAAACACCTTCATCTTTGCTGCTATAGCCATCCCGAAGCTCGCGCAGATATGAATTATGTGAAGGGTTGTGGAAAAAACCTGAATATGCCCCCATCACGCCATTCACATTAGTGAACAAGCAGGAGGAATGCATACGTATGTGTTCTTCAGTGGGTTCATGCTTGACAAAACCACTTACACAGACGCCACCGGTTTTTTCTGATGTTAGCACATCCACTCAGATGTTGCCGTTCCACTGGAGATGGCATCCAGTTTTCGAGGCTAACTAGGTCGTTCGTAGGCATTCCTTGACCCGATGGCGCCTCATAAAAACTTTTTACTGGCTTACAGGAGAAGCAATTTCTGACGGGACATATCCTTTTTTGACTACACTCCGCCATTGGAAAATCACCCACGCTTTCGCTCAGTCTCTTTTATTTCTAATAGGTCTCCTTCAGTAACTCACAACTAGGACAGCCTTCAGATATACAGCGGAGTGAAATCGCCTGCAATGAGGATAAGCCCTTCCCTGACATCGCTCAATCACGACGCTATTAATCTGTCGCTTGATGGGGTTCTTTTGGATCACTCGTAAAAAAGGTGGCACCACTGTATAGTCATCGCGCGAGTACCTTTACGCAGGGCAGGCTAAGGACATTCTCACTAAGATTGAGACTTTCAAGAGAAATGTTGAGTACGATCAAGAGTGAACATGCACGTCACGTGCGAACTGTCACTGAAAGGTTCTATCAATAGCTTTCTTCAGAAGATTCCTTACATCATTTGTTGGTAAGACTCCTTTAGCCCTTTCCCAAGCACCACATCTGGCCATCCCCCAAAGAAATGAATATGACGCCACCATTTTCAACGCAAGCTTGAACTAAATATTTCCGGCGTCCATAACCTTTTGCTCATTTGGGTTCAGAAAGGTGATAGCTTGGTCAGAAATCATAGTTGGGTAAGTTGCGAACTGAGAAAAAACGTTCAGTCCTTTCCCTCGTGATTTTCAAATAAGCGTGAATTCATTTGGGCAGTGAATAGATCTGTTGGCAACAAGTTCCTTAAAGTTGGTATCTTCGGCAGAAAGAAGTCTCGGTTTCAGGATTTCGTATTTATATCTACAATTCACAAGTGAATGTTTCGCTCAAGTTCTTTACGACTGTAAAGAGAACGTACCGATCGACTGGAAAGACTTATTTGCTAAACAGACAGCTGACATGCTAGAGTCCCAGATGTTGAAGAACATTTGCCTTCTCAAACTCATGCTTATATTTTTCCGTACTTTTTTGGCAATGTCCTATGATTTCTTATCGTGTCTAGCAGTATCTTTTCGGAAGCTACGGAAAGGAGGAGAGCGAATAGAGCTCCTGCCACTATTCCGAGTTATAAGTTCTCTTGAAGACTCATCACAAAGTCGCTTGCGACATTTATTTCGAAGGATCCCCTACCTTATGTAAATAGAGAGACNACGCGAGGAGCCGTTCGCTGACTATCTTCAGGTAGGCCCGGTCCACCCTTTTCTGTAGGTAGTTCAGCATCAGGGGAATGGGAGCACTGTCAAGATATCCTATCGCTTTATTTCATCAGTAAATTTCGTTTAGTAATGTTGAACATACTGTTTGAAGAGACATTTGTTTTGCTTGCACCCGAATGACGCTTCGTTCCTTGAATTCACTCGTTTCTAAAGGAGCAGAGCTGAAAACATTTGTTTAGCTAGCAAATAGTTTTTGTACAGTAGGCAGAAGAGAATTTGAACAATTTCAATAGGAGCAAGGAACGCTCAGTAAAAGTTGGCAATTTTTTCGAAACTAATCTGCACAAGAGAATTCAAACCTACTCCCGTCGCAACAGTAAAATGCTAGCCATTAAGGGCTCCCGATCTGAGTGGAAGTCGGTAAAGAGGACCTTATTGGCCAGGCATGTAGGACATAAATTCCTTTAGAACTCCCACGATAGGGAACTAAGCTATCGAGGACAGCGTGGGAAACCTGCAGCGGCGATACTCGAGACCGAACGACAGTATCTGATTGCCAATGGCTTCGATCCTTGTAGAGAAGCAGTTCCGCTCGTTCGACTCAAAGACTCAATGATGCATAAACGGGAACGCGAATCCTGTCCTATTTCTCCTAATTTCTCGGATTTCACTTCACCTTCCACACAGTTTCCTTTCCAGGCTATGTCATCTACATCTGGTTCTCTGTGGGTGAGATCTTGTGAGAGCATCCCACTAACTTATGTTCTCGTGAATCGTTTAGCGTTCAATTCTAGTGCGTTCTCAAGAACACGTCGTCTTTCGCCCCCAATTATGAGCGTGAAACATCTGTTTAACGTTCAGTTCGTAGCGCAGTTCTTTGACTATGCGGCAGGAACCGGTATTTGGGTGCTTCCACCATGGTCCTCATTTAGATGCCGTTTTCGGCATGCGCTTCAGCGTATCCCATTGTGCTCATCAACCCTGCTCTACCAATTTTTCATCGGCTTCGACTTATTGACTTATCGATTTTTAGAAGGTCCATTGAGTGAACTATTAAAATGATCCCTTTATCATCTAATAGCTTCTCAGCGTAGTGTTCACTTCACTCTCACTCTTGTGTGCAACTGATGACACTAAACCACAGGCCGGTATCCAGAAGTCCCTTTTTGAAGTGTTTTCACCAAAGTAATTATCTATAAGCCTCTGCTCTATGCGGAACATTCATTGTCACCGTCTGCAAGCGTTCGACCGGATCTTTTTCGGTGCGATCGTGAAGTTCTTTTTTGTTGCCGCGAGATTTGCATTCACGAACGGGATATGCGCAAGGACAGAATCCCACGAGATCTACTACATAGCCGCTACTCTGTACTGTAGTCAAAGTAGTCGAGGGCAATATTTTGCCGTACACATCGCAGCATTGCAGAAAATCGGGTAAGAAGGTATTTACCAAAGGAAATAACTTATGTGAAACTCAAGAGATAGCTCCTTTCAACCAGCTTAGCCTCGGAGTAAGGGTCTGAGAGCTTCTCGGGGCAGCTAGCTCTAAATTCTGACTCTTCCTCAGATCGTTCTTGTCCCTCTGCCCAAATACTTCACGTCTGTTTTTCAAAATTTCTTCCCTCATTTGTTTCTAGAAAACCACCAACACTCGAAAGTTCGAAACCTGCAACCAAATATACATCCAGGACATTACTGCACGAACGGTTTTCGCATCCCCTTTAATCGACCTCACTTCTACGGAAAGGATGAAAAGTGGTGCTTAGGCTGCGTTGCACACTGAATTGATCGGCTTCACTCCAGAAGTTCCACGAAGAGCTACAATAGTAGCGAACTTCTTAGCGGGCCTTTCCGTGAGCAGTAAACACATATTCGACTTTGGTTTGGTCGAGAATTTAGATTGCTCAGACTTGAAATTACCTTGCGGAATGCTCAACACGATATCATTCGCCAATGTGTCGCGTCCAACCAAGTGTCTGCTCTAACTTGACTATGGACCCCTCATGACAAACTTTGGTAACGCGTGAATCGTCAGCTGATTTGATAATATCCTATTGGTTGTAGAACTGCTATGACCACTTTTAAAGTGCACTGGCTCCCAAAGCTTTCAGTTCGATTTTCAGGATCCCTTTTTTATCTTTTTTCCTTTTTATCTTTCGAGGACCTGTGTACATTCAAAATTCTGAAACCTGCAAAAAGTTATCCATTCAGAACATAACTGCAAAAATGATTCTTCAAATTCCCACTAACTGACACCACTCATACGGAATGTATGAAAAAAATTGCTTAGGCTGAATTGATCGGCTTCAATCCAGAAGTTCTGTGAAACGTTGCAATATTAGCAAACTTATTAGAGGGCCTTTACTGAAAGCAGTAACTACATACTCAACATGGGCTCGGTGTATGATTTACATTGCTTATATTTGGAATCACCTTGTGGGTCACGCAGCGCGATATCATTCCGCCAATGTGTCGCGTACAACCAAATGTCTGTTGTAATTTGACTATGAACCTCTCATGACAAGTTTTGGTAAGGCAGAAATTGTCAGCTGATTTGATAGTAACCAGTTCAAGGTAATATGAGAAACGTACTATGACCACTGGTGTAAAGCGCTGTCCCACAAAGAGCGATACGGACGAGCTCATTGGGGAAAATAGGAGCAGATTGATGTGTAGTCGGTCTCTTAAGTTACTCTCATTTCTTGAAGTAGCATGTGTTTCGTGAACTGTACAGAATTCCGTCGTGAAGGGTGGGCTGGAGCTGTGTTGAAAATGTTCAGTGATTTCGTCCTGCCATTTCATTCATCTCTTCATTTTTTCATGACAGATTCTTATCGAGGCAGTGCATTCGAGTGCACTTTCTCAGAAAACATCGGCGGAGCTGAGCTCCGACGTTGACCAACTCACTCAGAACGGGACCGGTTTTACCGAAACATTCATCGCGTCGCCGCAAAAACCACCGGCTGTCTGTTCTGGCAGGCAGCAAAGCGTGCGTGCAACAGTCGCTAACCAACCACTAACGATGGTGCTGACCTTGTCGGGCTTGGGATAGCCGCATTACAAGAGATCATATGCTATTTGAATCGAATACGGTAGACGTGTTCAAGGGTGTGTAAATTCGCGCCGTACAAGGTCATTCAACATTCTTTGAACTTTGTTACTATAGAAGAGCTCTTATGAGGACGTTTTATATTGTATGACGAGCGTACGGTCGTATCCGTAACTACTGTCGAAAACGGACTGCAGGTTTGACTAGAGGGAAGACGAGTAATTAAAACTTATTTATAATATACGGGCGTTTTTACTGGTGCCTTCAAGAAACCATTTATTCCCGGTGTACTGGTCTGACTCCCACAAAGATTTTCGTGGTTTCGCTCTGCTCTAAGGGTCACTAGCCATAAGCTCGGCCGTGGCCGAACGCTGATTCATTCTTTCAAGGTTGGGCTGCATGTGATCGTTTAGGACACTCCAGCTGCACCATGTACCTAATGCATATGCTAGTCCGATAGCAATTCCAGTTACGAACCAGTTCTATACTTCCATACAAAAGCGACGGCGATACTGTTTGTTCATATCGTCTTATAAGGGCGTCCTTGTACTTTCATTGCCTGAACTTTTCTTTTAGGGCTACAGCATTCCACTTGTTGAAGTAGCCCGGCCCCTCTGTAGTGTTCTAGCTGCCTTTCAGTATTTCAACTTTATTGGGCTTTCAGCCGTTTCGCCCACGTCGGAGCCTGAAAGTCAAAGAACCAATTGAATCAATTCTCACGTAAGGTCAGACAACACCCAAGACAGTTCTTCAAACCACCAGGACTCGACCGATACGAGATGGCCACTACATAGGCAGACCTTTATCCAAGTCGCCGAAGCGCTGGATCGACCACCCAGAAAAACTTCTACGCTCAATGAACAAGCTCATCTCCTTCATGACTTCACCGTAATATGTATTAAAAATTGCAGAGGTCAAGAAAAACGTATCGTAACCAGTTTAGTTGCTCGGTCTATCCTACACAGTCATTAGGAAATGATGCTTCTGCTATCGAATATTCTCTCTCAAATTGGACTGCCTGGGGAACCAATCGTCCTTGCGCTTTTTTCTGAACCTTGTCTTGGCTGTCTCCGCTTTTCATTCCGTTGAGGAGGTGGAGAAGTGGGAGGAGCAGAGAGAAGTTTTTGAGTAGTGAGCACTCTCGAACACCCATCTTCATAGGAGAACGGAGAGGCTGTTCTTGTTTCCAGCGCTCACGTACATAGTTGAAAGAGGTTTGTCGAGATTTTCAGCTTTTCTTAACGTAATCTAACTTGCTGTGCCATACTGTCAGATACTTCTGCGCAGCACTTTCTTCCTAGGCTCATACAAACGTGAAGTGAAGCATAGTAGAGTGGTTTCCGTATGACCACGAAAGCGTATAAGCGTGAGCAGCTTTGGACCGTTGCAAATTAGCTCCTGATCCGGTAGGCATTTTATATGCACTTCCTCAGTGGGACTATCTATGATCTTGCTATTCGCTAATTTCTTATTCCCCCTGAGGGCATGAGTCTATTCAACTCCCTAGACACCAACTTTCTGCCGAATCACCATCACCTCAATTCAATGTTTCACCTTCCACACCTTCCTCTGCTGAGCGTGTCCAGCTGAATAGCGTCGATGTTGACAACGCCGACTGTCTTACGGAACTTCAGTTCTCACTCCTCATTTCCTTGGTGTTTTGCAGATAACAGTTTTCGCTGGGCTTAACTTATGTGGCCTTGTCGGGTTTCTTTGTGAATAATTGCGATAACGACTTCAGCAGTATTTATCTGTTAGAAAAGAGCGGCAGACTGGAATCACGGTTTGAATTATCGGAGAAGTAAGGTGCTCTCATGGTATGAGTCCATCAGACGAGTGATCGTGGACTCCAGTCCTGGATCAATGCCATTTCAGGATTCCAAGACTATCAATGCTGTTCGAAAATTCCGTCACAGCGAGTTCGACTAATCGATTCCAAATCGGTTAAAGATGATAAAAGCTTATTTCTACTTCTACCAGTCAACGACCAACTAGGCTTTGAAAAATTCAGATGGACGTCGCGTGCTCTGCACCTCCCTCTCTCTACCTCAAACTCTACCTTCTCCTCTACCTCTACCTCCTCCTCTACCTCTTCCTCTACCATCCCGATTTTATCTCATGTTTTTTTGAAAGACCTCATTCCAGGTTGCATTTCTAAGATTTCTTACACCGAAACTCTTGCTTAAAACCGTGGTGACGCTCTGATCTTATCTAAGCAGCAGCATAGCCACTGGAAATTGGAAGGGTGTTTTGAGGATATGTTTGTTCGAAGTCCTGGTTTACATTGGCCCTATGACTTTGTGTTCCATGGCCTTATGTGCGGTAGATGTACCACCTAACTTTACCCACCTCTTTCTCAGTTTCAAACAAAATCAGGCAGAGCTACGTCATTTGCACAATTCTCCAGAGTATGAACAGACAAAACCACAGGAGAGAGAATTCATTGTAAATGAATTTTTGTAGTACAGTTCCAGCAGAGTACAAACTGAGAAGAAGCTGATCATGAATGCGACAATCTGTTTTACCTCTCATTGTTGTTGTTCTTTGGTGTAAATTATCAGCCACATCCGACATTTCGGAACTTTGGTCGTCGTCCTTAAAGATGTTTTGGTCCTGAACAGTCCCTCCCCTTCCACAGTATCCCTCTAATGTTTACGATGTACGTGCCTTATCTTTTTGCTCGGAACACTTATATTGAGTTCTGCAAATAACATCGAACGAATCACCGAACCAGTTTTTGCAGCGATAAGGCAGCGGTGTTCTCAAAAGAATCAGGTCTTCAGGAATTGCTGCTTCATTCTTCTTGGCTTCACGAAATAGTTTCGTCTTGCTGGCTCCATTCCTGTTTGTAATGAGATCTGCACCGACACATGTCAAATCATCAAACTGAAATGTCTGAAGTATCGTGAAGAGCATCAATCGAGTAGTTCTGAATGACTTCAGGCTCAGGTGTTTCGCTCCTCTCTTTGAAGGCAAAAAATGATTTCTGAATTTCTCCTATGTATTCTATCCCCCTCCCCCCACATACCACACCTGCCGTTATAAAGTCGGAAACGTCATGGATAGGGCACACTAAGGGGCTAGCCAGTGTATGGTATGAATACCACACCCACAGCGGACGAGTACCAATGGCGTTGTGGAGGTGCACTATCTCAAGAGACTCCCATGTAGGAAGTTTCAACAACTCGTCATAACCCATGACGACAGCGAAAGGCAGTCTTAGATGATTTCGGCTTGATGCAGTCATCTCTTTGAGCAATGAGAGCAGGTTAAATTTCGTCCAAACATCCCTTACATGCTACTGCCATCACGGTGATCTCGTACAACCTCCACCAGCGCTTTTTCAGAAATCCTTGAAGTAGGCGGATTCTCTCATTTTCTTTGCCACCGATGTACTCTTCTACATCCACACTTCCACTCTTTTACCTAAAAAAGAGCCCCTTAAAATTGTCGTGAACTGTACCTTCAAAGCCTGCATATGGTTATTGAAAGATGATTGTGAAAGATAAATTACTGAAGGGAATGACAATAGTGTGAAAGCTAGGCATCTTGAAGGAAATTGTGATTGGAACTGGAAAATTTCAGTATTCCTGGTTAAGATTTTTTTATGAACAGGTGAATTGTGATAAGCAAACTAAGTGGGATATCGGCCCATCCGGTCTATCCGTACAAAGCTTTCAACACTGCTTTACTAAAATTATTTATTTTGCAAGGAAATAATAGGTTGCTACATAATTGCTACGGATTTTTTCGCAGCTTCTTTATCGATACTACTTAAATATTGGATTTGGGATCTGAAAAAATAATTTTCCCGCCTAACTAGCAGAAATACTCGCTTAACTAACAGAAATGCGTCTAGAAAGTCACCTTTGCATTCGCTACAATATGCTCTGCTACTCCGAAAGAGGTTGTATGATGGCAAAATCATTTCGCGATATCAACTTTCCGGTCATGGAACAATCAGCCAAAGGCAAGTAAGGAATGGAATCTGCTTCCATATCCGCCATATTCACCGATAGAATCCACTATGGACTATAACGTCAATCGCGTGTTGAAAATGGGCTAGCGAACAGAACTTACGACTAAGGGCTAAGTGGATGACTGGATGGACGATGTCAAAGCGTGGATCGCCTCCAAAAATCGAAACTTTCTCGTCTGTGGAATCCGAATTCCTAACAAATGGGAAGGAGGGTTTGACATAGACGACGGATAGGTTCCGAAGTAATTGTTTGAACACGCTTTTGTAAAAAAAATTAACATTTTTTTCAAATAAAAGTTGTTGAAAAAAATCAGCAATGACTGTGCATCAGCCTAATAAAGCTCCTAACAAAAACGTTGAATTTTTCGGTTGAAAAGCCTAATTTTCTATGAAACCTTCTTTTTCTGACCTTTTTTATGCTCTTTNTTTCGATAACTTTCGCTTGCTTATTATCGATGTGGGAACTTCGTGGGCACCACAGTGACCACGAAGTTCCCACGTCCAACCAAGATCGCCTAACGCCGAGGTGGGAAGTGGCATCAATCGTGCAAAACACCCTGGGCAACCATTTCCCCAAATAGTGGACACTCGACTCTGAATTTGAGGCCATGAAACTAATCTGGCTTTGTATAGCATTTCGCGGTAACAAAAGCATAACGACTGGTTTGTTATGATTTTCGTTTTCCCGAGAAAAACTAGACCTCCCAAGACCAGCTCCACAAACAACTTATTTCAGCTCAATCGTTCTATTTTCAACAGCAGCCTAACTGCCCCAGACGCCCTATTGCAAATGTTCGATGTTCCTCCCAATGTGATGATGTAAACGCGCCGTCGTCTCGTTAGCATTCTAGTTTTCATTTCGAAAAAAATCCCTCTTCGTTCGCGATATCAGCAAACAACGTCCTCGATGCGCACTCTCTGGGGTTGTGGTGTTCTCTCTGTGTGCTGTCGCCCTCTTGCACCTCAAAGGGGTGCTCAGTGTCAAGCGGTCCTCAGTCGCGCCCGACCGTACCTATATCCCGAGGTTCAAATTCGTTTCCACCTTCGCTTTCTGAGTTTGCAAGTCCATGATCCTCTGCATTGATACGTTTGGATGACGGATCTGTTCTCAAAGTCCAGTGAGAGGTCGTTTTCATGTGTATATTATGTAGGAGGATATTCCTCCAGGGGTACAGCCCTTGGAGGAATATCATGTCCCATAGCTTCACTTAACTCATTTCCATTTGGGAATGCTTTTCTAGGGAGCTTTTTGACATGGGTTAGAAGGAATGTTGAGAGGAATATTCTGTAAGAACCAACCTCGCTAGCAAGTTTCGGTTTTGCACCTTGCACTTTGCCTTTTCTTTCCCAAGGTGTTATTTTAGCCTACAGTGGTCCAGGAACTTTTATTGCTCGAATTGGGTCAGTTTGCGTTGCAATTAGGGTGCACCCACCAAATCTCCTCCCTTCACCACGGATTCTTCTTCCACTTTTCACGAACCTACCCTTTGTTGTATCTCCACTCGACGTTATGATGAGTTCCATCCAAATCCCTTGAATGATTCCTCACATCGAGTCCTAAATATCTTCAAATGTCATTGATTTTTCCTCTTTATCAACACAACCTTCTCTTCCCTTCTGGATTACAATCAGGCAATGGTTTATGGGGAGATTTTGCTTTCGAGATCGCACCTCTGTTAGCGAAAACAGATGCTTTAACCTTTCTTGGTTTGCCCTATTTTCCGCTGGTTCACATGGTTGCCCCCACTGATATCATAAGCTTCGAATTGCCACCGCGAACAGCTCGAGTTTGGGGATGATGAGTCAGGCTTTGAGATGTTTCAGTTCACTCGCCCCAACAGAATCCATCCTCTCCCAAGCCGATTACATTTTCAGTACAATGTTACCCTACAGTTGTGTTTTGGTGAAAGGGTAAGAAGATTCAAGCAATGCCTCGTCGCCCTTGGGTACATACACACACACGTTCGCTAAAAAGTTAAGCCATCAAGTGATCAGGGAGAATTACCAGAACAATGTTAAAACGGATTGAACCGCCCTAACCCGAACAGAGGGTAATCCTTCTTAGAGAGGAAGCTTGATGAGCGTTTTTGACCTCTCTGTTGTTCCCTCAATCAAGCTATTCATTACAATATTTTGTAGTTTTACCAGTTTACAGAACAAAGACCGACCACATCATACTGCCGAACCGTGATCAGCATCGCACCAATCATCCCCTTCAATACTAATCCACATCGTCCGCAATTATTTCGACAGTGCCTCGTCATCCATACAGAACTGGTTTTGCACTGTTTTCGTGTCACTGACAGCCATAATCCCCCCAACACCCCAGGTTTGGTCATACAGAATTCGCTCAATCGATCTATGTTATGCATCGCCGAGTGCCTTCGGAAGGCTTGAATCTCGTTTATTAGTGAAAAATGGTCGACGAACCATCTGAGAGGGTCTTGCCGTAAATCCTGGCCTCCAGGCTAATTGAGTGGCTGACAAACCATATTCGGAACAGTTCTCATGTGCTTCTTCTCCAAGACTGTCGAAAGCTCATTGAAACTCCCACTACACGCACCGTATTCACCAACCTCCCGCTGAAAATTCGTGGGGNGGGGGGGGGGGGGGGGGGGGGGGGGGGGGGGGGGGGGGGCAAAGGACGTCAACTTCAAGAGCAGCGTCTCATTGCTGCGACGAAACTTCGCACTGTCCTCTTTGTTAAAGTGACTGCCAGTGTTCAAATGACTTGCCTCACATTCTTATGTGATGAGTCGCATTCGTATGACTTGTTCAAGTTACAGCAGTTAAGTAGTCGTACCACCACCATAGCACACTGTCGTTTTTTTCTGCGCCGACTGGTTTGCCTAGTGGATCTAACAACCGAAGTACTGTAGTCGATAAAAAAAATTATCCCGTGTTCCAACGAGACCCTACAGGCTGAGATTCGAAACTGAATTGTATTTTGGCGTTGGCGTGTGTAACTTTTCAAACGCTTGTCTGCAACCTTGAACGTAAAGCTTTTCTCGACACCAACCAGAAAGGGCTTCCATTGAAATTGGCACCCAGTATGATTGGCTCAACTTCACTCAACTGTGATGGAGGGAAGACGTGTCTAGGCCGGTTTTCGCTTTAGGTAGCCCCGGGAAGGTCTCATCATCGAACACTTCCTCAATCTAGCGATGCTACTACGTAACCGATGCCTTCAGTCGACATAAAGTTCAACTGTTACAAGGCTTAAGCGGAGCGTATTTGCTTATTAATGATATGCTGGTGGGACGCCCTGGTTGCTATGGAAATTTATGGAAAAGAGAATTCCACGAGGGAATCACACACGTTTGGTTTCTACTGTTCCAATGGGACCAAAGCGAAATGTTCTTCGGCGGCATCCATTGTGTTTATTATAGAATGAAGAACAACAGCCCCATTTCGTTGAAATAAAAATCTTCTTCATGACCATACTGGGACCCATGTTCGTATGATATATTAACGGCGATTCAATTGTGATAAAAACTTTACTCGTTCGAACGTTGAATGAATGATCACCTTCGCTCTCGACCTTCTGTTCTGCTCAATGCGAAACAGCCAAGAGCACTAATCCTTTTCCGGGAGCTCTGGGGAATCGAGAATCGGGTGGGTCGTATGGTAGGTTGACCAAAACTGTTGACAATTCTTGTAGCGCCAAGAATGGAGAAAAAGTAGTCGCCTTCGAAAAACAATACTTGGTTCAATTGCTCCTCATAGGAGGAAGCATAAGTTTTGACCACAACGGACAAAACATTTAAAAATTTCAACATTTCAACATTTTTCAGCATTTTTTCAATTTTTGAACCCCGTGGTTTGTGCTCACGTCAAGGCTAGGGCTGGGGTTCTAGCCTGGACGCTTCGTCCGACCTTCATCTTTTCGATGGCGGGATCACTTTCTGAGCACAAGACGTACTAGGACATCGGCCTGGCGTCCAAGTGCGACTGTCGACAAATCTCGACATTGTTCCTTTAGTTTTGAGGTTTACTTTTTTAAGCTGTGGAACCGAGACAGCAACCAACTTCATTAGGCTGACGTTTCGGTGCCTTCACCTTCTTCAGAGCTTGGAAAGGCAAAAGGCATTTAAAAAACTTGCTAACATCGGCCTAGCGTTGAGTACTGACCGACTGGGTTGAATAAAAAGGTGACGAGTTAGATGAGTGCAGTATGCAGTGCGGCAGAAATAAATCTGAAGAACAGTTTTGGCAGATGCGTGCTATTCCCCTGGTTCAATTCAACGCTGGAGGATTTTGTTTATTCTGCCTTCAGGAGATGCCTAAAAGGGTCATTTTTATCATCGCTTCTCTATAAACTGGTGGTTCAGAAACGCCTTCGATGCTGCTATCCAAGTAGCTAGAATCTTATGACAACCCAGACCAGAGCACGACCACTCTAGTAATGCCTCCGGGAGATATGCAAAAAAAAAACACTTTTCGAATGCAAACCCTTCCGTGCATTTGCACAGACATGCGAGGTAATCTTTGTTGACAATAACGATTAGCGTTCCTGTAAACATCTCAAGATCGCCCCTCGAGGGTGAGTCTGATTCTTTGGAAACTGAATGTAATAGAAGCGCAGGTGAAATTTAACCCATCCTAGAAAGTTGCAAGCTCTCATTCATCGACTTTTTATCGATATCCAGAGTTTTAAGTGAAAAAAACTCTGTGCGATCTGACCTATCTGCTGTTGGTGGGCTCTAATTTGTGAAAGGAACCTTCACCTGTACGCACTAAGGTCCTATACGTGAAGGTCAGCTGCGACAATGTTTGCTCCTTCTGCAAAGCCCTGTTGAAAGTTTAAGGAGTTCGCTACTGACCCTTTACCGACGTGAAATGTGGGAAGAGACTCTTTCGAAGGCACGACGTGGAACATCTCTCACTGTGCACAGCGGTCGCATTTGAAGCACGATCTTGTGAGAACTATTGTCGTCGAATTTTCTTCCCGTTTTGCTCATCCTCGTTCACAGCTGTACAGAGCCATTACGAGGTTATCATCTCTTAGCTGAGTACTACGGCCACTGTTCCAGCCAAAGAAAAGCCCTTCTTTTTGAGGAAGTAGGTTATTAACAGCATTTCCATAGGTGTAGAGACCTTCACCAGCTACTCGGCATCATGCCATGGTGACTCTGAGGACGCGGTGCAAGCTGTAGTTCAAATTGTAGATATAATTCCGTGCCACCGCAGACTAGAATACTACGCAGGCTACTTCTGTGATATGGACTACTGTAATCCACGAAATGTCAAGAACATTTCCTTGGGACAACCAGGTGCTCACGGAAGACATCATCTTTCAGACGAAAATTCGCTGCCACTGATACCGAATGCCTATTCCCATGATTATAGAACCGTATTCCTTTCTGTTTTTTCTCAAACTTTGCCGAATCACTCATATCGTGGTCATCATCAATCGCTTTCAGTTTTTTTTGTTATTTTACACCGAGTAAAGACGACCATAGTGGATGTAGTGGATCCTTCCTCAAAAATGAAACCTATTTTTTTCACTCGCCCAAGGGATTCGCAAATGCCTTTGCTCACTATATTCTGGAAAGGTAGCACTCTTTTTGAGCTTTGAAAACCCCACATTGTGTGGCAGCATGATCTGTCAATGGGACAGGTTTATAGTAGTTTCCGATAGCGACAGCGAAAAGTGGTAGGCTAGAATTAGCTTTGCTAGAACCGGCTCTTTCCAGCGGTTACTACATACACTAGCATCTGAATCAGTTCCATGAATTTTCAAGTTCCACTCTCAAATAGAACGGATGGTTTCCTTGCAGTTTCTAGTGTTTCCAGGTAATTTCATTTCGTTGTCCATCCGATGTCTAAACCTCGTTATTTGAGACTTGCCACAGATCCAGGTTTTGTTCAAGGTCGCAGAGGTGGTTGCGGAAATCTCCAACGCATCGACTAAGGAGGTTCTGCACGAGCACAAATCAGCTCTAAGAGATGGAAAACCTGGCTAGCTTGAGCATGAATACATCCCATACTGGCGGCAGTTAAACCCCATTCTATTTCAATGGAGCCAAGGCCTTGAAAAGGCCTTTTTGAACATCGCACTTGCGACGACTAGCGCTAACCCTGGCCCGAGGGTATAGTACAGGCCATACTATTACTTCCTCGAAAGGCACTTCTTAACTAGAAGAGAGCTTCGTGAATGGCATTTCCAAAACTAGCTTTGTTTTCTCCATCAACACTCTCATCCAATATAAAATATAAAATATTTCATTCTGCTCTTTCAAGTTGATTTTTTCCAATCCCAAGTGCTCGAGGAGAGGGGACTTGATATAATAGTTACGAACTGGGCGAGCTAGAGCTGTGTGCTGAACTGGTTTATTTATTTTTGTCTATACTATTGGAAGGTTTGCGCCCATTGCTAACTGCCTAGTCTGAGGTGACAAGAATTCTGAATGTGCCCCTTTCCACTTTTTTGTTGTCATCTAAGTGGAGAGAAACAGGTACATTACATTGACGGCGCCACTCATATGGCTTCTGACGACGTCGATTCAGTCAGCCGTGGATTATCATTTGATTATTTAGGATATTTTTTTGACTTCATCATAGGAACCGGTTATCATTTTCGATGTCTTTATGGCCAGCTGGTTCCTCCTCTATCATGTGACTATTCTGCCGACTGGTCGGCATTGTTCTTCGAGTACAAATACATTTCTATTGACGAACGATGACGGCTGCCTCCTTTGTTGTCAGTCTAGAACGCTCTTGAAACTCTTCTGTTCGGACTCCCACTATTCAACTACTTTTGCATTGAACAACGAAAAAACTTTTTCTACTTCATTCACTTGGATATCTACTCTCTCAAATTTTACATAAAAAAAATGAGCTTTCGTTTCCCGTGCTGGGAAAAGTCCCTCAAAATCCTTCGAGTTAAGTTCCTAGTGTTTATGGGACAGAAAAAAAGGAAAAAATACTTCTTTCAAAAAGTCGATTAAAAATTTTCAAATTCAGACCAAGTAAACACATCCCCCATGTACCCCACCTTCATAATCACGAATCATTCCTCTTGGAGTCGACTTTTTGAACGACCACGGCCTCTTAGTGTTATCAAAATAGACAATATGAGAACACTTTAGGGAATAGTGAGGTGATACAATCGTTTCGGGGTAAATCCAAAAAAATGCAGTTCTTGAGCAACTCTAGTGGGATTCTGGACCTTACGGCGTTTGCAATACTTTAGATCCAGGATTTCCCCATTGGGTTCGTCAAAAACTAAAGAAGTTTCTAAATCGAACCTATTTGAAGACTTTCGGTCTTTTTAATGAAATCGAAATGTTGCAGATTGCTTGCTGTCTACAAGGGCTAAGATAAGATAAACTCTGACATTTCTGGGAGATCTCGAGGGTTTTCTTGTAACTGCTATTTGGCCCTCACTCTGTTTACCTTACCTGCCCTGATGTGAGGTGCCTTCATGCGCTATGCAGTCATAATGAACTGCAGCTGCCCTGTCCCACAATACTTACGTTTCCATTTGAAACAGTATGCTACTCAAAACCAGGCAACAAAACAAAACAATAGAATTTCATAGGCGGTGGACCCTATTCAGACTGTTTCGTTACCGAATTTGCCTACGTTTCAACGACTTGATAGTCAGATATTTTGGAACTGCTTCGATCTGGAAATTGCCATACGACTGGTCAATTTCGCCCACTTCGGTATTCTGGTCGTTCATAATAACTAGCTATCGCATATTGACATACCAACGGATGTCCACATTAGGAAAACACCTTAACCGTTTCACCTCCATTATCGTCGCCGTAGCGATGAAAGTGGTAGTTCCTGTGTGGGGTGCAGTCCTTCTCTGAGGTGACCGGCCAGCTGAACCATCGAAATTCATAAACATAGATTGCTGCTTTGGCTCATTTCCGATCGTCCACTGAACATTATCTACGCTATTTCGAAAATATACTGTAAGCTCCTCTCAAAATACTGCACCTTTCCCAAACCTTTTACTTTTTGTAGATTGCACTGTACCAAGTTTCTGAAACCTTCTGCATCATTGCGAACTGATTGTTCTTATCGTTTCCCTGTTAACTCGTTGTTTCTTCAGATTATGACCCACAAACCGCGTTGTCCTCGTTGAGATCTCTTTTAAATCACCTCGCAGTATGACAAAAAACTTCATTTTCATTTGAGTGCTTTGAGACATTTCTGCGGCATCTAGGGACCAATTTTGAAATAATTTTCATGAGAAAAACAGAGTTATTAATGGAATTGTTTAAGGCATAGTTCACGATAAAAATGATTCCGAGATTTCTCGCTAAGATAGATCTATGACCCTCCGGTATAGCACAAGGGACTTTGTCAGCCAGAAAACTGCCTAGATAGGATGTATTAAGAGCCCCACAATCGGCTTAGCCGAAGTGTACGCCTAAAGGTTGACAAGTTCCCACGGCATAGTAGAAACTTCAAAAGGTGGAGCTTTCGTACCGGGACGCACACGTTGCACGTAGGTAGCTTACTGTAGCCAGCTATTTGCAACGGCTCACATACATTTGGACAGCTTTTCCCAATGCTCCTGTCATGCAAGTTTCCTTTCATGTTCTCACACAACCCCTATATTTACTACTTTTTCTGGAAGCCTCATATTCCTCTGGGTACGCCTATTTCCGCGTTTTCTTCCCCATTTTCGCCCTATCCTGGGCTGTCACTTTCATTATTCGTCTAAAACTAGATAGCACAAAATTTTTGTGAACCGTGCCCTAAGTGACACTGGCGCCACAACTGATTGTGAGTCTTTTTTCCCAAAGTTTCCATGTCTTTGGCGAACCTACCATATAAAAAAAGTCCACCACACTGTCTGAATCTTTCTAAAATCGCTGTAGTGTTGGACGTGGGACGTGTTTGGGCCCGAGACATACTAGTAGAAATGGAATAATCTGGCAATTAACAGTTTCAGTCTAGATCTTATCAAGAATGGCGTAATACTATAATAACATAGCCTGACAGCAAACTGATCGATGAGCTTTGCGGAGAAGATCCCATGGAGAAGGGCGTAAGCGATGATGTTAAGTGTAAGGTGTTGGCGTGTAAGACCGAAAATCCCATCAATAGAGCGTTCAGGCTTTCAGTTTCCCGCAAGACGCCTGGGCTGGTAAGTCAGAATCACAACTATTCTTTCAATTTGTTAGAATTATTCCTATGAACAAAGCGATGTCGAAACGCGTAGTGATCTCTATATATGGCAAATTACTATGCTTTATTCATTATTATGGAAAAAATTGGTGCCGTGTACGACCGTTCTTTAGATACTCCACTAGGCAAGCCTGTTTCTTTTTCTCGGATATCCACTTATGACACCCCCGATACGGAGAGTAGAGAAAGCAGCTGATCGATTTTGAGCTGTTCAATTTGAAGATTACACGATCCGAGCTCTTCAATAAAGGATACTTCCGCTAAAACAAGGAAAATATTAAAAATTTCATCAGTCAGGGTCAGGAACCTTCGTAATTGGTAGCAGAGGTGTTATGATACTCCGTCAGTCAAAAAACTTTGGAGCATGCGGTGTCGATGGGATTGTTTATGATCAGTCACTTTTTTCTCACTAGTCCGTCTTGTACATATCTAATAACTGAAGTTCGAAATTTATGAGCACATCGGAATCGAGGTTTTCCGTTCGCATGTGAGGGTGGTGCTAAAGCGTTAAATTGTTTATCGACTGGTTATTGCATAGGCCTTATACCATTCAACCCCGCTTCGATTCTGGAAGAAAGTCGAATGGGGGTACGCATCTCTGTGACTGGATCAGATAGCACCAAAAACTTTGAAACTTTCTGTGAGATTGGTATGTCATGAAGAAGAGGACAAAGTTCTTTGCAAAATTCTTCTACGATTTGGAATTTGTCTGCTCTTTGTTGCAAAGCATGAGTGGCAGGGGACAGCTTCTATTGTCTTCTCGAATTCCCGCAAAGTTCATTCCTGGGAAATTATGCTTTGTCGTGAGCCCTGCCGAACAACTACGCAAACAGGGACTTTGTACATAGGAAAACTTAGTAGACCGTACGAACTAGTGGTCATTCGTTGACTGAGATCATCCCGAAAAACTTTCAACCATTCCATTGTAGAACATTTTGGGCTTTGGAGGGCTCCATGGTAAACCTCGAAAGTTTTGACCAATGCAGTGTTTGGCTTTGTAGTTGATGGTGCAAAAGATGAGAAGGAAGCGCTCAGCAAACAACGTGCAGAGAGTCTTCCCTGAGATTCAGACAGTCCCTCTTTTTCTTAGAGCGAAAAGGATTCGAGATTCCGATTGGTATGCGATGACGATGTGACTCAATTAACTGTATGGACTCTGCTTGCTCCTCCACCCACTAGGAATGCATTGTTGGTGAGGGAGTTTTTGGGTGCCACTCCAATTAGCGACGTATTAGCATTCCTCGCATTCTCAAATCCTGCTCAAACGCTCCAGAAAAAAGGTCGGCTATGATTTGCACCGAGCATATTTGACTTTTTTACCGCCCCTCAAGTACCAGACATACATTTATCATAAGGATGGGGCAATGTAGTCAAGCAATGGTGTGGTGACGATTGAAGCCCACAGTTGTGCCCATCCTTTATGCCTCCACCAGTTGGGCTATGCACACTAATGCGTGCACCATGCCATGCCCACTATCCCTTGTTAAAGGACCAATATAAACAGTGTCGGTTGACTTCCCTTTCCATAACAGTTTCCCCATTAGATGATATTCCCCAATTTGAACGTCTTATGGCGCTTTGTGAGGGTTGATCTCTTGACACTAATAGGTGGTCTTCTAATTGTTTCCATTCTAACCTTCTCAAGTTCCTAGAGGTTTGATTGTCCTGAGGCGGGTTCTGATTTTTANTCTGTGACGTCATAAATGGACTGGATATTAATCAACGGACCAATATATAGTGAGCATCGGTTGACTTCCCATTTCATAACTGTTTTCTCACCGCGCTCTTGTGATCCTCACGCCCTTGATCGTGCCTACTGACTGACTTTTGGGAGGACACACAATGTTAGCGCTTTATATATAGAGAGGATAGTCTTGGCCTATACGTAGCAGGCATTCTGAATGAGTAAGCAATTCCAGCAATTGTAGAGCTTTCATCTCATCGTTCTTCTCATTTGGTCTTCTTGTCATCTCTGTCCCTCTCCCATTTCCTAAAATCCCAGAGTCTGCTGGTTTCATGTTCGCCCCTCTTGGCTTATATGTCCCCTTCCATTTCCTCAAACCCTACAGTCTGCTGAATTCATGATACATCGTACGGTCGTGATGCATAAAGATCACCCTGTTTCTCTGGGATGAAAATATTCAGTGGGTAGAAATAGCCAGCCAGATGCCCTCAATGATCGTAGAATCGAATGCACAATGATTCAGTGGACTAAATGCATTTGCAGACCTGCGCAAATAGCATTCAATGGAGCATTCGTTTACCGAGAATTGGGACCATCTGAAAATATTGAAGTTTTCGTAGTTTGCAGAAAAAATAAAGTAAAAAAGTTAGTGTCTCGAAATCCAATAAAGGGTTGATTGTAGCGAATAGTCCGCTCAAAATTTAATACTACTTCTTCTTTTTGTCCCTAAGGTAATGCCCCGCCGTCGCAGTGTCAGCTGTTCTCGTCAGCCGCTTCCTTTTCCATCTATCTACGGCATCTACTGCCGTTACCTTAGCTTCGGCGAGGTCGGACGGTGAAGGTACGGTTTTCCGGTGAGGAACAGGTTTTCTATCTGAACGTCTCTAGTGGGGCGAATCCAGGTGTTGTGATATGACTCATGCTTGGTTGACCGGATTGGCACTACATATTCTTTTCTGATCCTGACTCAGAAGGCTTGCACGTCGCCAAGCTCTCATCCAGAACATCAAAAGTTCTATCTCCCCCTCCCCATTGAATTGTTCAATGTTTCTTTACCACCTCCCTCCAGCACAGCATAGTGGCGTAAGTCGTTATGCTGGAGCAACGCGTCACTGTCTGAAACCAGAAAACCTGAAGTAAAAAGTTTATTCAGTCCCCTGTCGACTGCAGCAGACAATAGACGAAGTCTTGCACTGTCATTGTTGTTGCACGGCCATTCAGCAACCATGTTCTTCGATAGTTCGTTAGGCATCTTATCGACAAGAATTTCCCATTTATTAGATAGTCGCACCTCCTTTTTAACGTTTAAGAGGTTTATTTCTTCATAAGTTTGATTCCATCTTTTCAAGCTCCAGAGCAGGCCTTTTTGCCGATACTAGGCCGTTGAGGTTTTACGAACCTCGTGCGGGGAACACTTTTTTTTTAAATATGTCCTTAATATAAATCTTTGTGAAAAGAAAATGAGTGCCAAGTAAAGTTGCTTTCATGTCGCCCTGACACTATTAACCCACTTTCGCATGATACTTAGAAGTTTTATGGTCTATGAACAATCTTTTAGAAACTTCCATCTCTTATTACAACTCTACGTCCACCTTCGCAAGGAAACCTTTCTGAATCACATTCTATTTTTGGGACTTGGAGTGAAAGTGGGGACGTTCAGGATCGGTTGAAAGTGCTAATTGATGGGTGGTTTTCAAACTTCAACTTAATGAACTTCAACCGGCACACCGCCATTTTTTAACGTATTGGGTGTCACCTAATTTTTATCCAAGATTTTTAGGCTGAGCAGCTCGATGAACCCTACATAAACGAAGATCTTAATGCAAGAAATTTTTCAAAATCTTACACGAAAAGAAAAACCGATTAATTGAGATGATATGCTGGTACTGAGCAGGTCATGATAAGGACCTATTTCTACGATCGACTGATGTCATTTTCCGGAATGAAAGCAGATCAAGTAGAGTGACCGAGTGTTTTCAGACCGCGACGAGATCTGGGTCGCGCTGCTGTGTCCCACTCCCTCTCAATCGTGGATCCGTCGGAAGTTCAGGTGTTCAAAAACCGTCACACACTAATCATTTAAAAGATTCGTGACCGCCGGTGAATAACCAGATGCAAGGGTACCGTCGAGTGGTGGGACAGATCGCGTCGGCAGCGGCGTAACCATTCGATACAACCAGTCCGCTGTCATTTTCACTGCGTTATGATTATCGCTGCTCTTCAGTTGATCAGTTTCGACCCAGCTGTGGAATGGTGTTGCGATTTGAGAACTGAATGTCTCCTTTTCAATCATGGTCATCTTCAAAATTCTTGTTCTGGTCTGGTACTGGTCTTTGCCTCACAATCTCTTCTCTCCGCAAACTTGACTTTCTTGAGATTTTTGGATGTGGAAGGTTCAATTCTTTTCTTGGTCGCAGGTATTATTCTTATTTCCTTGAGAGATTGCCCAAAAGCCCGCGCCTATTGATTTACCGCAGCAGAACAGTACGCTGAACCATTTTGTGGAAGTGAAACTAATTCTAGAATGGGTCCCTAATCAGAAGATCCAAATGAAGGCTAGAGTGAGGGGGCCTCCAGCACCAAGGTCGACTATGAGTGAGGAGAACTTTTGAAGAAAACAGTTTGAATAAAAAGTGGAATACATGGATAGAGGATGTGAAAATCCCCGGGACTGTGGCGATGAGATTCTGGTCACTCCCCGCTGAGCATCAACCGACCATTCAACGCGTAGAGCTGTCGGCGATCCGGTCCTGGCCTTATTGTCCTCGACGGCCGAAGGCTCTCGGCGTCGTCCTCCTCTTCGCCTCACTGCAGACCACTGCAGCCAACAGGAGATCTTTTGTTCTCGTTTTAGCTCAACGATATCCTCACACACTCGTTCACTTCAGCTTCATGCCCAGCCAGCTATCAGTGATTTCATCTTTCTTCTAGTTTAACGCCATCCTCTAGCAGTTATCCGATTCAAGACTGATTCTGTCATTTCGCGGATAAGAATTCCTTACGTAGGCGAAAACGCTGATAAGCGGTATCTCCGTGACCTTTTCGAGCGTATGTATTGAGGTGGAGTCTGTTGAGTGTCAACAGAATGAGTTTCATTTTAGATGGACCAAACTTCTACCTAGACACGCTTATCAGGGTTTTCCGGCAATAAGGTCTTGAGAACAAAATAGAGAAGACTTGTAAATTTCATGGGTTCCAGACTTTTGCCGAAGTAAGGGCCCCTTACATGGTCTTTGGAGGCCTGAAACTATATGTGCTAGTTGCCATTTTAGTACCGCTCTCCGGCTTGAATAACGCAAGGAGTTCGAGATTCAGGAGCTCAGATAGGGCAGGAGTAGGGCATACATGCGTGTGGTAGACTTAGCCATTTTAGAATTTACTCAAAAAGTCCTTTCAGCTACCGTATGTTATAATTGACATTGATTACCGAACATTCTGCTGACTACATCATTATACGCCTGAAGGATCTGGAACGCACCACCTTTCTCGTCCTTTCATTTGAACTGAAATAAAGTGGGGGAAAGGCGCTTATTGGTTCAAGTTCGGATAGTTTTTGATTGAGTGTACCTTGATGGACCGATGAAATCTTGGAACCTTCACTGTCTTAAGGCTCTTACTGGGTGGAATTGTTCCGAATTATCGCTCCAAGATACCACTTCTCATAGTTTCTGCAAAGCAGATTTCTCCCACACGAGGAATGATTAAGGATGGTGCTTGGAACCGCTTGCTCCATCTTGCTGGCCGAAAATGATATGGAAAGGCTGATGACTTACGTTGTACCTATTCAAAGACAACTTTGCTTTTCATTTGACATTGCCGGAGGTGGGACGGTCTTGTTTTCAGTAATGATAGTAATTATAAGAATCAGAAAGAAGGAAGGGAGGCTTTCTTCGCTCTGGTCGATCCGCGTTCATAAATGAAGATCCATACGAGCAACCCTTTTGTTCGGTCGTTGAGTTATCATCTTAGGACTATATAAATACATTTTGAGATAGCTACCTCAAAAGACGATTATTCTTTTTAATACTCTTCCTAGCACTCAACTATGACTATTCAGACCTTATTATCAACTTTTTTTAGAAGCTTTTTAGTCAGTCCGACTCCCGCCTTCCCCGTAACCCATCGTTCATGGTCGGTAGCGTTGTGAATAGCTGGATCAATATGATTGCAGCCGGCCACAGGTGGTTTGTCCAGCTGGTCAGACTCATTGTAGGCAGGCTATATGCAGAATAGCCGCTGCTGAGCTGGTTCTGATCAGCCTGTCCAATCGTGTTCCAACTGCTGACTGTATACCATGACACCACAGACGCAAATATTGACCAAACCTTGCGTCAGTCGACGACAGTAACTGCTGTCTCCAGTCTCCAGGAAAAACTTGAATCCAGTTCTGCAAATCAGCTCAACAGGAGTGTCGAGGAGAATGTGGTGATAGGGATTTTCTGCAAGAAACAAGTTCCCATAGTTGAAGAGGAGAAGGGCAAGCTTGAGAAACCACACAAAAAAANAAAAAAATGATTCGCCGACGGTCTAGAAAATTGTTGGAAATTTGGTGAATCGCGTTATTTCTATAGCTACCATCAGAAAGATCAGACAGCACTTAAGCTAACATCAGGGAAGGGTAATCCCACAAATTCGGGCAGATTCCAACATTGGCGTGGGTGGATGGGAACCTAAAAGCAGACTTCCCTTTGGATTCTGCTCCACCGGCGTTTGCCAGCTTGATATGTTTGTCGAGCACTTTCTGGGTGGTTTTTCCGGCCGCCTTTAGGACGAACAACTGATCAGATGACGTTCTTCGCGTTCCTTTTTTTCTACATAACCCTGTGGAATAACAGTACGAACAGAGTACATATTTTCGCTAGGTATGTCTGTACTGTATGACGACTCACTTCCTGGAAAGTAAACAAAACGTTCGGTCAACAAACAGTCGCTTTCGTGTGCACCACTGGACTGCATGAGGCGATGCAAAACACTTTTGCATTGGTTGTGTGAGCGTGATATACTGCCTTCCTTCTTAGTTTTTTCTTGAGCCTTTCCTACAAAATTCATCTCCAATGGAAATTTCAGTGCCATTGAACTACTCCAGAACTTTAAATGAGGAGCTGGGAGCAGCAGGGATTCCCCAGTTGGCTGGGCTTCCACGTGACTTGGGAGAGGTAATTGAAGGAACACCCAAATACCGAATGAAGTAAAGTAGGAGAACATTTTAGCAAGGTATGCGAAATGTGGAAATCAGAAGGGTGTGCAGAATGAAATAGGGTTGTTTGAGTTGATAAAATGACAGAGTAGGTCCCAGTATTGTAAACGAATGTATCAAGGTGTCGTAAGGGGCAACTGCTGTATGTAGGTAAGCAGGCTCTTCATTAACCTGGTACTAAAAGTTTCGATATTCCCAAATTATAATCATCGATGCCTATTTTATCAAATGTTCCAGATCAATGTTGCAGTTGGGCTCTAAATGTATCTAATTGGAGTCTGTTTCCTCATTCCGAGGGATATACCTTTCAGTAACGTGCTATGTACTATTGAAGGCTACTCAATTTTTTGTGAAACATTGATGTCCAATTTGTTAGAATAAATGGTTCCGATGTTCAATATTGGCGTAACCTGCTGCCCTGCGATTAGGGTCGACTTGCCCTCCGTATCCGTTCTGGAATCAGCTCTCGGCCTCGTTTCGATTTCAAAACGCTTTTCCGTGTCTTTGAGCTAAGGAGGCTCCCAGTTTCGCTCTTATGAATATATGTAGTTACATGCCAAGTAAACCATTACCGTACTCCTTCCAGGTTCATCAACCGAGGATGAAAGTGTTTACCGTGGGCTTAGATGACAAGGAGAAATCTCAGAAGGCGGATCTAGAAAAGAATGATTCGGTAAAGGTGCGTTCGAAGAACTACTCGAAATTCTTTAAATCGTTTGCATGGTTATAAAATCCTTCCTATATCTCATAGCCAGCAAATCAGTATCTCTTCTGCTCATTTATCTCGGTATGGTTTTTATTGGTAAGCAACCACTAGCAATAGCCGCTCTGAAGAGCGTTCGTAAAGCGTAACTGTCTTTCTCCAGCGCTACGTCCTTTCTTCATCGAAGAAATTATGTAGTGCATCTATAATGAAAACCTGACGAAGAGGTTACTAACGGTTACCGGACTTGAGAATGGAACTGTTGATGCTGGTTGGGACGCCAATAAATCCGGGAAAGACATGCGCCCAAGCCATAAAACTGGATCTTCTTTACAACATTTTATTTTTAGCGTTGAACGAACTGGGTTCCTATTTGCGCTCGATTTCGCTCCTTCAGGTAATAGGTGGTGTTCGATTGACGCCATTATTTCGAGGTAGTTTAAAGTGACTGACGTGCACTTATAAATCGAATGAGGTCCTACCATCAGATACTATTTAAGAGGGCATTGACTGAGGAAACCACTGACATGCCTTCGTGTAAGAGTCTTCATCAAGGCTGTCAAAGTTGGAAATCATTCTTACCGCTGCTATAACAATTCCTGATTTGACAACTGAACCTTTCGTTACCTCAGTAGCCGAAGCTTCTTCCTGTTAGAAAATCTGCAGGAGCGATTTTACCTTGACCCATCTCCTCATGCCCTATTCCATTGCCGCTGCTCAACTCGAACTTGAATTCCGGAAAAATTGCCTGACTCACTCCACTTCAGTTGAATCCCAATGGGAATACCCCAGAGTAGTTCGCCTTACATGGTTAGAATGCTTCGGCGCGACGAGGGTTTCCAGGAACGAATTTTCTGAGTTGCAGGCTGCAGCGGATGTACCTCCTATGATGCCAGTTCCGACGCCAATCATTGTCCCACGTGCAGCACCGAAGAGAAGATTCGGATGTGGAGGTTGCTTTCGATTCAAGAAATTCGGCGATTGATTGTCAAAAATTCTAAAAATTTAAGTGCTTTCCTGGGTTGTGGCAGCGTTCTTCATCGTGCTCCTATGCTTGACTATTTCCGAGATAACGTACAACAGACAACGAGATCAAGCATTCCTCAGACTGAAATGGTAAGTAACGTATGACCAGAAATATCGGCGATTTGCCATGTTTCGAGCGTCTTAGTCTCAAATTGTTCATGAATGCATAATAGACAATGGCCTAGTCCACGCGATACATACATGACATACATTTTTATTTGATCACTTCGACAGTATACAATATCTGCCTAAGAAACCCGAAATCTGCGTGGGGATAGCAAACCAGAGTTTTTTTATTCTCAGATTTAGAGGTGCCTTTCTAAAGTTTGATATACCATTGTTTTCCAGCTGATTAAGCTTTCCAAGTTGGTCTTTGGATAACGGAAAAGGCCTGACTCGGAAGTAACTAGGTTTCAAATATAGCATGTCTGTCTGTCTGAGATTATAGCGACGTCGATAAACGATCGCGGATAACAGTCAATACTCTGCTGGAGTTTTTTGTAGTTAACAAGATTACAGGTGAACCTTAATGCCCTGAATATCAGTACGCGGCATATCCTTACGAATTGACTCTCCCTCATTTCCCTCTGAAAATTGCCCATGTCCGGGACGGCAGCATAGAATGTAGCAGTATGACAAAACCACTTGCAGGGGGTCCTCACACGTGTCTTCCGCACAAGACACGCGAGCGTTTCTCGGCATTATCCCCACGTTATTTGTTTCGTAAGGAGAGCAGGGGTGGTGTTCACTAGGATATTCCCCGTATTGTTGTTACAGTTACACAATGCCGAGGAAACGTCTCCCTAGACAGCGCTAACTTTGGTGGGAATCGTTCGTTTGTTCCAACAGTATCCCCCCAGATTCAGACCAAACCAGACCGATTCGACATTCCCTTTTAGGCTGTGGTAGAATCAAATGTTGGCAATCAGAAGTAGATCCTCTTGACATGCATTAGGGAGAATTTGGGGGCCAGATCTGATTGCCTTGGTCTAATCATGGTTTACCTAGGGCTGAACTTCGTCAACGTATGCTCGGATTTGAACTATTGTCGCAAGCTCAACAACAGGATGCACAACCGCAAGTTCAACAACCAGTAAATGAACTACCAGCTTTTCCAAGGCGAAATGAGTGAGTTGATTAATGTTTGAAGACCCAGACCGATTCTGGAGGGTTTCTTTCAGTCTGGTCGATAACATAGGGACAACGACTATTGCCCCTACTTCCGTGCCTTCAGAGAAGAACGTTGACAAGACTTCCTTCGAGGCAAACAACGACGAGTTGGTGAGTTCGAATCATGAGATGATGGAGTAATGTCATCGTAGTGAGAGGTCACTTTAACCGTGCTTCTCCACACGGAACCTCCGAAAAAAAGTGCAGGCGGTCATTTTCGGTCGTCAGTTCCGCCATAGCCAGCGACCTCTTTTCCGTTGAAATTGTCCAGTTACGGCGGTACATTAGAGTAACACGCAGTCAATCATGAGTTAATTTACCTGCTGCATAAAACTGGGCTGACACACATGACCGGATCACACGAATATGCAAAACCGCATGGGGAAGGATTAAAGTGACCAGTGCAATCCTTAGAAATGCCAGGGAAGCTAATAAATCTTAAGATTTATTCTGTGTTTATTTCGCTTCAAATGTTTATCAGAAGAGAATTTATTTGCAGTCTTCCAAGTTCGACCTTCTTCGTATGCTGCTATCAAAGATGCGTGAAAATGCCGAAGAAATGGGATTGTCTGGTGATATGCAGGTTCACGTCATTGAGGTGAAGCCAATGCCTAACAAGGTGAGTGCAACGGTTACTGGTTATCCCAGAGTACAATTGCTCTGAATTTCGTTATAGATGCCACAGCAGTCCATCGATGATGCTTTCGGTGAAATCGCGATGCCAAGACAGGTCTTCGGTCAAAGGCCCCACAGCGAGGAGGAGAATAACGAATTGTGAGTGGAAACCATGCAAGTTCGCTGTCCTGAGAAGGTTATGGATATGCTTGGCCTTTCAACAGATGACATGCAACCTATTTCAGCGGGCTTTTACGATAAATAATGATACCTCCAGAGAATACTTTCCAAATAAGTCAATAGGGGAAGAGGGGGAGCTTTCTAACATGGATTGCTGGTTATGGTTGGTAAAGGAAGTTGATCACTTAGTCACCCAACCCAGAGCTCTTTCCTTGCTTGATCTTGGGCTCAAAATGACCACTCGCTTACTTTTTCCTGGTCTCAACCTACCGGCTCTCAACTTCCCCTCTTTTTTGCTTATTGTTCCTCAGAATCCAGTGTTTTCCCCACTCAAGAATGCTCCTGCAATGTTGCGCCTTTTCAGTGGAAACCACATCGAATCACCGTGGCAGTTCGACCGGGAAAGCTCTCGTCCAACTCCATGGGTGCACCCATTTGAGAGGTAAGCAACCTGATTTGTAATATATTGGTATCACCTTCACTGTGCACTTCTCAGGATGAACCGCTGGGACGGTCCGCAGTGGGGACAGGAGAACAGATGGCCTCAAGAGAATCACATTTTCGAGGCTTTCCAGGATATGCCTGAAGAAGAACCGCAAATGAGGATCACCCACCATTACGACAAGGTAGAACGGCTTTGTTTGGAGCAGACCACAAACTATTTTTCAAAGCCCTTCTTAAGACTGTAATTGCGTCCGCTAACTGTTTTCAAATAGGACCTTCATAATTCAGACAAAATCAAATAAATTTTCAGTTCCCCCATCCCCATAGATTTACTAGTCGGAAGAAAAATCCTTATTCGATTTCCCATTCTTCAGGACAGTCAAACTCCTCAGCGAGTTGTGACGGAGCTTTTTGGAAACACCGCTCCTGAGGTTATTGGACACATGCTTGGACAGAGAAACGTGAGCTTACCTACTCTGATGAACGATTGTCATTTTATGAACACCTCCTTAAGCCTTACTGGGTCTGTCCCACTACCATGAACTGCAGGGTGTACAGGCATAAATGCGGCTGGTGTAGTGCTTGACCCTCCTCGGGGACTAGCTGTAGAATCCTGTGAAATCTTTCCAGCTTTACGTTGACCTCTCAGCTCTTAGCCGAAGGCTGTTCTCCATGACTTATTGAGATGACACTAAACTTCTGACTTTTTTACTGTGGGTATTTCACTACTGTTTCGCTATTACAGGCACAAGCTCAGTTGCAGTTCCAGCAGCAGCAACAAGCGATGATGCAACAACAACAACAGGCAATGATGCAGCAACAGCAGCAACCACAACCATGGCCTCAGCCACTGGCTCAGCCTCCAGCTCAGCCATTTTTCCAGCCATGGGTTCCTCCTCCACCTCAGATGTGGGATCAGCCACATTGGGATCAACTGCCTATTCCTCCTCAAGTTCCACCTATGGTCTACTTCTTCAACCCTGTACCAATGCCTCAGCAGCAATTCCAACAACAGGTGAGGCCGAACTTCATTGATATTCAGCTCAGTTGGTTTCCAGCTTTTTTTTTCCATGTGTTTGTTCATAATCCTCTGAAGCATAGAACTGCTCTGAGCGCAAAAATGCCCATTTCAGCTACCACCTCCACCGCCATTCCAGCCCGCCATCACACACCAGAACCAATTCCCTCTCCCTGTGCAGAACCAGGTACCATCTTTCGGCCCGACTCTATTTAGGTCTTGGACGTAGCTGTTATGATGTACATTCCCTACAAATTACTGGAACTTTAGGCTCCTATTGTACCTCAGCCACAGCCATTCCCTGTCGACAATAACAACAACGCGAACGCTTTCAATGACAACGCCGTAATGACGCCCTGGTACATGAGTGGTGACGATCAGAGATGGCAACAAACGTGGGAAAATAACAACAAGGTATAGGAGGAATCAATCACTGCTCTGGTAACATTAGGGGCTACTCATTTCGTATATTGATTCCATAAACGTCGTTATTAAAGGTTGACACTCCCTTTAATCCTCATCCAGCAGCCGCAGCAACTCCCGTAGTAGAGAATACGGCAGTAATCGACCAACAGCCAGTGGTTCTCCAACCTGCTCCTGGACAGCCCACAGGACACGACAGTGAAGGCATTGATGGCTTTTCGAAGGAGGTTAGTCAGTTCTCAAATCTCATGAAAAGGGTAATTGCTTCGGTATACAAATGAATGATGTGACTTTATCCTGATGTTCTTCTTGATGGAGAAAGGTGGATTCCAGGAAAAATTCAATGTGCCGGTAGACATCGCTTCTGATGTACCTCCCCAGACAATGGCGGTTGCACCGGAAAAGCCTCCTCAGGTCGACGTTCCCATGGTAAACCCCTGGCAGCATGCTCAGCCAGAGGCAGCTGAAGAGCCTATGGTAAGTTAAAGCGAATTTTAGAGTCACAGCTACGACCCTACTTGCCAAGCTAGCAGCAATCGTAAAGGAACCCTGAAGCCTAGGATTTTGAAAACTAATGTAGCTTCGGGTCTAATCAATTACAATTTGCCTGCAGTGATGAGGAGTATAGTATCGTTCTTATGCGGTAAAGCTATCGAAATCAATGTCCATTAATGAAGAATCACCAGCACTGTCTGCTAAGCTTTTCACATATCCATTGCATGACGACTACCATTATCATTTCATTGAGCTCGTCCTGTTTTCAATAACGACCTCTAATATCCCCTGATTTTTATTTTTTTACTTGTCCCACAATTTTTTACCATCGCACGGAGCATCAGCCATCAACAAAGCCAATCAAAGCTCCATGCAGTCCTCGTCATTCGAAGGCGAAAGCAAGTGATCCATTAGATCTTGAAAATTTCGTGAAGCTCTTCGAGTTGCTTTGTGACTTGCAAATTTGAACCAGTCCAACAGAGAATTGCTGGAACCCACCCAATAAGAACATGAACAACGAGTGGGCAAACCCTCAACCACGTTATGCTCATTTTATTTTGAATTCGTTCAGCCGGCAGCAGTACCACAGATGGCCGATCCGTCTTTGGGACCAGCTGATGACAAGGACTTTCTTCCATTGAGAGTCAGCGAAGAAGTGGCCGGCCAACCACAAAGCGATGCTGAAACGGTGAGACGATAGCTTTGGTTTGGGCATGATCATGGTGAAGGGAAGTCGTAAATAGCAAACAAAGTTTGAGCAAAGCCTCTACTTAAAGACAAAATCACCCAAACTCAATCCAATGTCCTCTTAGGCGGAAAAGATTTCACTCGCTCACTCGAAATTCGGCAAACTTTGAAAGGGCGATAACGTCCCCCCGCGTCCTGAGTTCCTTTTTAGTAGAAGATGCGATATCATTGCGAATTAGTGGTAAAGAGAATCCAGTAATCTAAGACACGCAATCGTTGATAACCAGATATGAATGTGTGGCTGCACTATTCCGAACTACTGTAAAAGTTTTTCCTACACTAACGGTTTGCTCTGTTTTCGCTATTCGTTTCAATGACATTCATGGTCGGCCTACTCAGAATCTGCTCTAGACCCACTTTACGACCGCGCGAATTTTTTTCTACAGGTGTATTTTGAATAGTTTCAGGGCTCTAATTATATGAGAGAACAATAGTCCCCACAACCATTCACCAGTGCACCTCTTATTATAATAGTCAGCAATCATTGTACAAGAGTCAGTCTCACGATTTTTGGAGCGTTTAGAATGCATCTGGAATAAGGCTCCTTCCCTGTAGGTTTCAAATGATAAAATGCTCGAGGGAGGTTACCAATGGTCACCGTTCGCTCTTGTTTGGGAGTTCACAGCTTCAGAAAAAGCCGCCACGGTATCTCGAATTACGGTTTCTATTGAACCTCATTATCAACGGTTACGTCTGAATTCGGATTACTTGAAATATGTAAGTATGGGGAAAATAGGTAAACTTCTGAGGTACAGCTTGGCATAAAGTAATAGGCAGTTAAAGACTGAATTCTAAGTGGTCATTTCGCCTTCGATTAGATAGCTTCTGCACTTTTTCGTGGGAAATCTTTTCTCAATACTCGAGAAAGAAGTTGTATCGCTAATTTCAGTCCCATCAAAAAAGTTCCAATGACCCGGTTTCCAACGGAAACGATTTGGTATCGTCCTTTATGCTTTTTGATTTTACCAATTGATCCTGTAACATCGACTCAGTAATTTTAACAATCTCAACAATTCACTGCTTGTTCGGAATAGTAGGAATGAAAGCCACAAAACTCGCAAATGTTGTACACGATTCTTCCTTCAACCATTTCAGGTTGGCGCTGTCGTTGTTCAGGACACATTCCCGAAAAAACAAGACACTCCGT
>UZAF01016132.1:2530-47540 GCA_900617895.1 Haemonchus placei
AAACTTCTTGCATGGGTGTTCCCTGTGAATAGTGCAGCCCTTACAATGCCAGTGAAACTCGTGCCCCTTTGGTGTGACATAGAATTGGCACAATCTCTGAGCTCTCAAAATGACCTATCAATGGTATTCAAGGTGGTTCCAGATTTATCCCGGGAGGGTATCACAGAGACCTTTTTTATCTTGAACTGTGTTTTTCAGCAAATAGCTGTAGTGATGCAGTTTAAAGGACTGAAGTACCATGAGGGTGACTTTTCCTGACAGATACAATCGCCCGTTTCCGTTCGGCCAACTATCCATACTTTCCATTACTGCCATGTAAATACCATTCAGTTGCCGTCGAAACCTTTTCTCTTCCAAGAAATCAGTACTAAAGATCCAAACAAATGGGAGGGGTGGTGGAAAAGTCGATCGATATTGTCAGGATTTGACTGGATCGATTGTGGAAGGCATGCGCGACATCTTCAACTACTATAGCTCAGGCGGTTACTGGAATATTTTTGCTGAAATCGAACCTTATCGATTTTTTCCACTGCTTCTATGGTTTTCTAAACAACTTCTGTATGAGATAAATGATTGGTTGCATGATTTTTCAGGTCTGGATCCAACGTACTACTGGAATTGATGACGTTTTCTGGCTGATCAAATGGAATGCGGAATGAAGAGTTTGCTAACACACTTGTATTTATTCTGTAATTAATCAATGGCATATGTATTATTGCGATGTTTCTATTGATTAGCTATTATTTGTTGTGGCAATATTACTATTCCGGGGCGGAGGTAGTGTGCTGGCAAGTGGTGCGTTACCACGCACGCATGGTCACGGGTTCCAATCCTAGATTGATACCCGCACAGGCAATCGAGTCTTTCACCCCTCCGCGGTCGTTCAATTCGTAGCAGACACGTCTGGGATGATAAAAGCACTAACGTGTACATCTGATGGTCACCACGAGTCATTGTATAGGCCACATACGCATTCAATAAGCCACTACGATTCTGAATGGGAGTCGATTGCGGGGCGCATTCCTCAGACGGAATTGATCAACGACCAAAGATTTTAGGATATTTTGATTAGTATTATTTGTATCATAACCTATTTTATGGTGATTTTTTATGAGAAGAGGATAATCAATTAGTTGACAGCTTGATGGCAAGGAGATGATCGTAACCAGCAATTTTGCCAGCGGCCCTATCCCTTATCTGCATCGTTTCTGTAAAAACAGACTTCACTCTGGGAGTTGACCATCTGTCCAGCGGGACGTGTTTGAGATTCCTTTGCTTCGTTTATTTGTTTTTTGTTTTCTTTGAACTTTTGAGGCACAGCTGTGCCATATTAGCCTACAGTGTATGCATTCTTTTAAGGGTATTGATATAAATGAGTGAATAAAATTTGATATTGATACTCATAAGTAATTCTACTCTGTAGGCCGAATCCAGTACAATTAGAAAAGGAAGCCGAACGAATGAAGCCTTGGAAACGGTTTATCTACCATCTGATAACTCATCATTTACTATTGAAGCTTTCAACTTGCAGGACAAATTGATGCGTGATGTCGAAATTTCATCGTAGAGGATTAAACTTATTCATATGAACACTCTTAAAAAAATTTCATCGATATAACTCCTTCACATACGTTAAAAGCTAACGTTTCGGCGAAACCGCGATCTCCGAAGTTGGAAAGGTCCGATTCTACCTCGCTCACAAGGGCCGATTCCGTCATCCAGGGGGAGTACGGTCACTTTATTTACCTGGTATTGTGTGCTGAATAAGTTGATCTCGAAGGCAGGGTAGGGTCTCGAGACGTTGGATCGGGTAATTTTATTTATTTATTTATTTTGATAAGTTTGTTTGTTTTTATAAGTTCGGTTCCATCCTCTCAAGCTTTGGAGAAATCGGTTTCGCAAAAAGCCATCAAGGCCTTGGGAATCTCGTGTGGAATTATATCAATAAAATTGTTTCGACAGTAATACTGAGGTTTACGAGGACATTGATCAATGTCTGGTGATAAAAAGAACATACTGAGGTGGAGCTCCAGAAAGTCCCAAAATTGGGACGAACGAGTAACAAAGGTCAGGAAAAATCCTGGAATTATTTGAATTCGTAATCATACATTCCCATGCGAATCACATGTTTAATAATCAGTTTTTAATCTCATTAATCAAGTATCATTAATTTTTCTCCAGAAGGGACGCTAAGTAAACAAACAGGGAATGCACACTATTCTTGGAATGCCTTCTGCATCGTTCGGAATTCCTTCGGAGTATTTTTAGCAGTGACTAAAAACTTCTGGTATTCGTTCACTATCATGTACAATAGAGACCCGATAATTAACCTTTTGATTTAAACAGAGTAGGAAACCATTCAACAAAAATAGACTCGCCAGGCTATTTATATCGGTTTTGGTAGGTTTTAAAAATGTACAATCTATTTATCATGCACCGAGTGCCCCTGTGTCCTAGTTGTCACCTGCAGGATCGCATTGGGACCTTCAGTTCGATTGGAAGTTTCAGTCGTGGTGTTTGGGGAATCACAAATATCATCGTATGCAAAGATTTTATTGGTCCGTGATCTAAACGGGTTTGATTCCCTTCAGATGAAAAATGGAATTCGATGGTTACTTCCCTCCAGGTTTATTTCCAGCATGCTGTAAATCATCTTGAAGGAGAAGGTGAACTATGAACTCTTCCTGAAATGTCGTCGTCTTGGCAACATTGCAAAATCCTAATAAAAGGAAATGGTTTGAACGTTCTCTAAATGCAAACTGAAACGCAATTTATATAATGGGAATAATAATTTAAATCTGATTTTAATTGGCTATGACATAATATAAAAAGAATAACAAACGGTTCTCGACTAAAATACCGGAAATTTTCCTGCTAGTGCAACAGAGTATGATGGTTTCTTTTTCAAAACCAGTTGCACACAATTACAATCTTGTGAATCTGAATCTTGTGAAACCGGAACACTTCGAAACAAGTCAAAAAAGTTGATTTCTGATAAGTAACATCAAGCGCATNGGACTTTGTTCTAAAAGGCTGAAGTTGAAGACGTCCGTCCATCAAATTGTACCAACAGTAGCTACCCGTTGAAACAATTCAGAGTTCTTCAGAGATTTTCCGGAAGCTTCCATAGAAAAAGTTTGAAAAAGCGTCACTCTTCAGGTATGAGCATAAAATACTAGGATATGTAGTGGTATGGCAATCGGTTGGCAAGATCGAGGGTCATCTTTTGTGTTTTGAGCTGTAAGCATTCGAACGAGGTGTGCGCAGGACCGCTTCGAAGGTCCTACGAGGTCATATGCCGGACGTATGTTTCCTTCAATGGGGTTCGGCAGCAGTATGGCCGCACTGGAACTGTGATTTGAAGAAGTAGATGTTCAATATTGAAAAACTATTTGGTCGTCATTACTTAATTTTTTTAAGCAAGGAAGAGATAAGTGATCGCCGAATAAGTTGTAGGTATACGCCTGACTAATATCCTTTATGAAGAGTCTGTAGAAGCTTCCGGAAACTCCCAGAAGAAATCTGGACTACTGCAAATTTTCTTACCGATATTTTCCGTACAACTTCAAATTTTTGACGATTGGCTCTACATTGCCACTTCTCTTCGAGATATATAATGCTAGGATAATGTCAACATGGCTTTGCTCTTCCTGTAAGGCTTTTTGGCGTGCATTCTAATTTGATGTATAGTCATTAAGAAACTCTTTTTTCAGATGTATGATCATGAACACTTTGAACCCTCTATAAAATATGTAAATGAGGGTTACAGAGTGAAAGGATACAAAGGTGCATGTGTCCTTGTTATGCCTTTTCCTTTTTCTTTTCAAAGAATCAGTTCCACTTTACTCTGCTGGATTTATGATCCTTTTTAACAGGATCATAAATTTTCTACACAGGTATTGTGTTGGCTGACCGTGAAATAGGGTTTGAAAACCAGATCTTCACATTGTTCCCGTCCTCTTTGTACCAAGAGCCAAAATGTTACTGTATACGTGTAAATTCGCAGTAAGACTGGACAGAAGTCTCGGATTATGAATGAATGCTTACTGTTTGATCCTGAAAGACTGGTTCAACAAGAAGAGCTGGGAAAACCTGTGATACCAGCAGATAACCACTTCTGAACAAGTGGCCGAGTTTATTTTACTCTCCAGGTATAGCAATCGCCCTATTGCTATTCCAAAAATTACGAACTACCTGATTGTAAATCATTCGCCACAAAATGGACTTTTCGATGCCTTCACAGACCTTTTTTTAAACCTTTGGACAGGTCACGGGATCGTTTTCGGGCAAAGGCAGAGAATGCTCCAAAAAGCTGTGTGGAACAGCCTTCGAAAGGCACTACATGAGGTTGCAAAGTAAAGCAAAAAATAAAAGGCTCTAGTGCTAAGATTTGTGCGATAAACATGCTTCCTTCCCATGTAAAACACAGTTACTTTGTAACTCTACTATAAATTGCGGGGGGTATTGAACTGTATACAGTTTTGTCTTACACGCACAATGGTAAGATGGCAAGCAATCAGCTCTTCTGTAAGATGTCGATGATACCCATGTTTGCAGAATTTAGCTAAACAATTATAACTGTAGTTCAGATAGGTTTGAAATTTGTAGGCGGATGTGAATGAAGCTTTTACACTCTTACGAGTAAAATTTTGCAGGTAAAAGAGCAGGTTAGAGTCAGCTTAGAAAGTTTCATCGGCCTCAAGCCTCCACTGCCATTCGAAAAATGGTCCTACTCGGTTTTCAGAGCTTTTAGACTTCATTTTAATCGTTATTATTTGTCATCGTTGCTTTCACTTTATACAGTATCCCTTCACCACTGGATCGATACCAGCACGCACTCTATTGATCGCTTATTTGAAAATTTTAAGTCCCCAAATCTCTCGTTTCATATACACCGTTTCTTAGCATCCGCCCATGTTTTACAGTGCGGTTCCACCGGAACTTCTAAGCGAATTTCTTTAGATTTTTGAGTGTTTCCACTTGAGCGTTCACCATAGAATGCCCGTTCCAGTTAAAAGAATGTTACAGACGTCATTGTAGGGGCTACATCAGGCTTACTCGGGTGCTATCGGTAAAGGAACCCACAAATACTATTGCGATTCAACGGAGATGTAATACTAAATCACATAACTCAAAGGGATTGGAGATAGGTAGGGTCCATTTGGGAGGCCTGTAGCAGTTTCTGACTGCTAGAATTTGTCGTCACTCAGCAAAAGTAGTACATGTAGGTAGATCGTTACCGGGACCGTTCCTTTAGTCCCGGAATCTGCCTAGGGTTACAAAAAATTACAAAAAAAGTATAGGTATATTGTCATTCGGATAATTTGATCTACGAGTTAAACTCGAAATATCGGCCTGGTATCATGTAAAATGACTTGAGATCAATAAGAAATAAGAAGTCGTGAGGTACAGTAACTTGTCTCCAGAGTTTAACACCCTGAATATTATTATATGGCCCCCTTACAAATCGATACCGCTTTCATCTTACTTGAGTACTTCATCCAAACTAGTACGAAAATGACCAAAATGCATTTTGAATTATCTTTCAACCGCTATTTGAGTATTTTCGACAGAATACTCTAACTTTTAGAATTTACTGGTTCCCTCACTCATGTGATACTTTGCGTGCAGTTGTCAGAACTCATAAAAGAACAAACCTCACAGGGTGAGTCATTCGAGGCAGAAGTATCTTGATCACTGTAAAATACCTCGAAAAAAGGTAATAACAAAGAAAATATAGGGTATTAAGTAACATGTTTGTCACATTTTGCATTCCTCTCGAGAACTAGCAATGAGCAATTTTCCCAAAAACTCTAGTCGAAGTGGCTATTTCACGGATTATGACGGTTTTTATGGTAGTCCTCGAAAGCTCAAACCATGACCTCACCTGGAGTCACATGGGAAGGCCAGAAAGCCATATTTACTGGGAAAAAGAACTTTTATAACAGCTCAGAATAAGAAATCTAGCTTCGATATCAGAAAAAAACTGCCTCACAAGTTTTGCTGAATTGATTGTCTCTCTTAATCATTGATTCACTCATTTACAGTTGGTCAACAATCCCTTTGATCCCAGGCGATTACTTTTGCTGCGTTCTCATTACAACAGAGTTACTTTAACAAAAGTCTCCATTACATACCTTGACTCACTAGAACAATGCATAGACAACATTTGATTGATAGGCAACCCCCAGATCCGATAACACACCTCGGCTGGCCTATCTCTTTTTTGAAATTTTTAACGAATGAAACTAGTTCGGGGAGGTGAGAACTGCTCTGAAGACGTTTTATCAACCGGAGATACGGTATGTAATTGATTTCTACAGCAAATATAATAGAAGACATTTGAAGCAAGGACCTATACAACGGGTCGAATGAAACTTTTTTCTCAAACCTAAAAATATCTTGGGAAGGAAAAGCTGGAGGGTGGGGGGCTAGAACTAGGATTTCCTTGTTTCCGAGAGAGCAGCAATATAAGCTTGTAACTGAAAAAACTGAAAAACACTTTCGTTGCGACAATTTTTGAGAAAAAAAAATTAAACAATTTGCTGGTTGATACAATCACTTATAACTACTGGTAATTAGGTAGTCTCGAACTGTAATTTATAACAGCGTTCAGATAGCTTTCAGTAAGCTGTCCGAAGCGAATTTTCGAAATTCATGATAAATTACTTTCTATAGAGCCTTCTAGAGCGAGTTGCTCCAGAACTGATTTCATCGCGCCCCCAAGACCATGGTGGACGACCAAAATGGGTTGATCGATGCCCCGCATCCCCACTGCCCATTGTTCCACTTTGTCCAGTTGTACTTTTAGAGCCTCAAACTCAGAAATTCATACATGGGGAATTCAACGAACTGTCAGTTAAAAAAACTTTTTTCGTCATAGGAATGTACTTTCCCTCACCATTAGTTCCGTAGAATTCAGTAGCGAAATTTGCTCTCACGTTTCGCTTGTGCTGCTTTCAATTAGGCCCCGAAATTCGATGAGAAACAAAAAAGAAGCTAACGTTCCGGACATCAGCATGTGCTTTTAGCACTCATTTCGATTTTATGACTAACAAATGGCAATTCGTTAATCGATCCCGCCAGCGTCAGACAGCGGCGGCAGTCGCGAGAGCGACGATCGATAGGCACAAAAAGTGCGTGAAGTCGCTTATCTCCGGCGCTTCCACTGGGATGCTGAAAAAGGTCTCTAGATTAAAGTTGAGCGAAATTCTCAATTGGAAAAAAAGGGTTTTGGAAAAGGAAGTTTACATTTATTATTGACTAGCTGTTTTGGCATGTTTAATTGAGTAGCGCTCATGTTTATGTTTATTTGGACACCCTTCCAGATCCGTTTATAGCAAAAACAACAGTTGCACTTAGTTGTAGTGAACTCCATCTCGGATGCGCCATTCATTCAAATTCCTTACAGAATTGTACTTGTTCCGAATGCATTTAGCTGGTACAGGCATGGGCCAACTGGTGCCGGTAGTCTGGTATTGATTACCGATCACTGGAGGATCCTAGGCCAGATTGACCTACCCGGACCTCGATTTGAAAATTGATCTGATGACAGTGCGTGCGAAGTTACTTGGCTCCCCACCACTTTCTAGTAGTAAACGTAAATGAAACTTACTCGTTATCCAAATGTACAAATAAGTATTGTATGTATTGCTCTTTTATGCGAAGCTGATAGTAATCCGTAGGATCATAGGATGCTCATCTGAAAAACAAGCCTCCAATCTACAACGTTCCACTTGGTACCCTTACTTCCTACTTCCCCTTCAGGAATTCTTTACCCCAACCTCTGGTGGGTCTTTGCGGGTTACTGTATTACACGTTCCGAGACTTTGCAATGTCGAACGACTTGTTCCATGAATGCTCAATGGCGTCTCATTGGCACTATGAGCTTGGAACATTGACCATTCAAGCCCAAAAGTTTCTGAAAATTCTTTTGCCACTTTTCGGCCCCCCTGGCTAATTCGAGTATACCCGACTAGGAGGGACAGACGCTCGTCGAGCTTTGATTTCGAGAAAACCAGAAATTAATCTGAGAAACGGTGGTTTTTGTGAAAGTAATTTACGTCTTTTACGAGATACGAAATTGCTAATGGCTGAGATCCGATAAAGGGCCGAACTAATAGGACTATTGGACTATACTGTTCATATGGTAATCGAAAAACGTCCGTCCCGTTTCTGTCCGAGAACCCATCATTTCGATTTCTTCATCCGGCACAAATTTGGCATCTCTGCGGACAGCTAACGAAATTTCGTTTCGAGTGGGCTCACAAGTGGAAGACTTCGTCAGAACATGCAAAACCACCTTTTTTGGCCCTCTAAATTTTGGTTCAAAATCATTTTTAGAAGCAAGTTATGCCTTAATTTTTACCCTCCTGTATTCGCCAGGTTTCATTTTTCCCACTACCCTCGGTTCAGGGCAGTGCTATTGGCGATTTTTTAAGGAAAAAGATTAAATATGAGGCAACTCTCGAAATAGATCATTTTAGCTACTTTTTTACTCGCTATACAACTTGTTTGCATTTGAGCCCATTGTACGTAGAGGATTGATGTAACCTCTGACAACAACATTGCCTGAAAAGCCCACCTACAAGGAACTCGCAAGGTGGTCTCGGAAATCCCTCGTTGGTGTGCCCAATTAAGGGAAGGGAGACCTGACGTGGCAGCTACGCTGCAAATGAGAATTCAATTTAAACTCTTCGGTCGTTGGACGCCTCCGTTAACTACCTACATTAATTGAAACGGGCATTCGCCTATACGGAAAGTGTTCCTCTCAGAAAGTGTAGTTCAATAATCATGCGTATCAAAGGTCCACCTGTAAATTTGTATTTTTAGATCACTTCCATCCAAAGCAGCAAAACCAACTGTCTCTCTAGAGCAGTCCTACTGGTAAACTTATCCTAGAATATATAGTTATCGGCTGAAAAGCCAGATGTTCCCTTGTATTGTTGTGTAGGCCATCTTCAGACCCCCAGAGCTACTACAATAAGGTTTCAAGCCAAATGGCAACATCTCGCCTTGGTGATGGATGTTTCTATTTACAAAAAGCAAGTGTACGGCACACATCCCATACGGCGTAAAGGCAAGAAAAGCCGTCAATTCAACAAAAAATTTGACTAACGTTCCGTCAACCCGTCTCATTCTCGTACCAGACAATGCCTTGATTTTTCCTGAAGCTCGAAAACTTGTGCTAGAATCCTTTCCGGAAACAAAAACACCCATTCATCACAGGCCCACGGCTGCACTAGACCTTGTACACAAAACCTGAACCTCATATGGATTGAATCATTCTAATGACGTGATAAAAAGCGATTGGCTTCAGAGGCTCCTGTTTTCGGATGGAGCAGAACACAGGCTTCTTTTGACCCTTCTAATGACTATCCATTGGTTTTGCGGATCCAGCTAGGTATTGGTTCAGAAGGAAAGGGTAAAGTCTGAGAAAAAGTTCCGGCTAGGCTTCACCATTAGGGCGTGCAGGGAAATTCAACGGCTCTAGAGAAGAAGGACCCTTGGGTTACGCCAAATGGCACTCCCACCCGAGCACTCCAAATCGCAGAATGAATAAATGTCCTAACTTAACAGTCGGGCCACCCATTCTTCGACGATCACAAAATAGCTCCAACTTGGTCTGGGTGGACAGAAACACTCCGTGCCTCCCCTTTGCCGTATAGGCAAATACACCTTCCAGCCCCTCAGCGATTTTGAGTGGGAATAGAATATGGGAGAGTCGCGATTTCATGGATCCCAAAGAACTTCTCCCCTACTTCAAATTGTACTTTCCCCTCCCGTTTCAATCTGATGGAGGACAGGGCTGTGACGTCCCGACAGCCAATGGCTCAGCGGTTTTTCGAAGGTGTATTGATCACTGCCCCACTGAGACTATTGCCATGTCGTTCCCTCAGTGAGACTTATCGATGCTTATCAGCAAGCACTCAGACATACTTCAAGACGATCTATTCGGGCTTACAAATCCAGAATCCCCATGAGTCAGTAATAGATGTGAAAAAAATCAGTGCACTTTTAGAGTAATCCATAAAACTTTGTCGTTTCTGCCACTTTCGGACCAAAAAACTTGGAAATGGGCTTTCGTTTGAATAATGAGCCCATTTGACCCTTCGCGACATAAAATGATGGCTCCACTGAGAATTTATGTGTCCAGCTTAGAAGTGTCGCTGCAAAACCAAAAAGATGTGGTCAACTTATGTACGAAGCTTCAGAGTATCTTTGGCTCCCTCTCAGAGGCCTCCTTTGGGCGGAGTACGTTTCAAAATAGTCTTTGGAAATAGTCTCCACGAGGTCTAGCACTGATTCGTTGAAACGGAGAATTTCACGTATTCCTGGGTGCTCCCATGCACTCCTAAGGCATCAGAGTCCAGCGTTGATTGCAGCGGTTGATTTCAGAAAGAATTTCATGAGTCACCTGAACTACCTATAGTCACGAGTAGGGGGAATGATACGGTACGATACGATCACAATTAATTCCTAGGGAGGGCATTTGGCTCATTCCTTTATGTCCCTTATACCTATTCCGATTCACCCGCTGTTACTGATGAATTAAGCAGCCTGATGGGACTGCCGTCTGGTGAAGAGCATAGCACGGAGAGGCCAAAGTGGATTCGGGAAACCCACAATTTTTATGGTCCTTTTAGGCTATGCTGGCTCGGAAATGGCCCAAACTTATTGCAGATGTTCCTATTGGACTCATTGAACCTCTGCAACTTCCGGTAGCTCCTACCACTCAGGCCCAAATGAGGTGACTGTGAACCGAACAACGTGAATTGCAAGATCTAGTCCGACCCTTCATTTATGAGGCCTCGTATGGCCTATGAAATCCCGGGCTTTGCTCAAACTATGGATCGAATTGCATACGGGTATAGATGACCCGTAGGGATGAAGAAACTCCCCCAGAAAATTCAGATTTTTGAGCTGTTTTCTCATCTCTGTTTCCCTTTCGCCTGATAAATGTGCCGTTTACCACCGGGGGGAAGCGATATGAGAATTCAATTCTTGCTACATTGTGAACATCAGATAAGGGCGATATAACATTCCTACCATACACTACAGCTATAGATAACACTAAAAGAAAAAACAAAAACGTATACTGTGTGTATTGGAATTTTCCGGCTTAACTGATCCATTGCTAATTCGGTCTATACGGCTTATCCCATAATAAGGAGGGGGGTCGTTACTGATAAGCTCTGACGAATAATCGCAGAAGCCCGAAAAAGATCAAGTAGCTTATTTGTTACAGAAGCTGCACTTGTAGTATTATTATTGTCAATCCCATTTGTGGTGCCATCACAATCCTCTTCCCGGACTCATCCGGGTTTACAAAGCGTAACAGGAACACGAAATCGCATTAATTAATTCCTCCATCATTCAAAAACGCAATACGCTTAGTCGTGCTAAGAGGATATTAAATCTCCAACCAAGTTTTTCGACCGTATCGTAAATGTTATGAGATGGCCCATTCGGAATTGCTGTCAAACTGCTCGTGTCCTAAACAAGTTAAAGCCGGGCGGTGCGGCGGGTTCACTATCGATCGGGCGATCGCGTGCCCAGCAACCTAAGTTCTTCGAGCAGGGAAACCTTGAACCCAGATCATTGAACTCTAGGCCAGGCAATTTCCATGCTGTATGACCAATCTGTTACCGAGCACCCTAATGGTGAATCCTAATTACATGGGGGAGATTGAACATACGAAAAACTAAGGGCATTTCCATGCGTTACCCATTTTATGCAAGCTTATTACCCTTACAGCTCATTCATTGTTACCCTATTCCACATCCCNCCCTTTCCTAGGACGGTCTCAGTGAGAGAGGCAAAGTTCGTCAAGGTCTTTTGCTCTCTGATGCCTTACCTTTTTACTAAAATGGCAACTAGTGCAATGCTACTGACGGCTCCACCCAAAAAACGATACAATGAAACATTAAAGGACGACTAATCAAACACGATGGATCAATAAGCGAAATTTATGGCGACACCTCAAAGATACAAAGTAGATAAAGTACGACGGAAACATTGGAATTGTTATGCCATACAAGCTAAAACTTCACCATTACTAATAGATAACGATGTCGAACCGGGGAATTCTATAAAATATCATAAAAACAACAAAACGCTAGGTGAAAATGTGGGTCCAATTTTAAAATGCAAAGCATGTATTACTAGTTGGTCATATTCTGGTTTACTAGCGGTTTCTCAACCTGTGTAGAATTTACCCAGACTGCTTGCTTAGTTTTTGAATTCCTTATTCCTTGCCACATTTTGTAACCCGCACTTAGACACACAAAGGATAGGTATTGATTCGACATCATATCGAGCGCACGTATATTTTGAAAGATTTAAGCACACTCTGCCAGAATAGCCACATTTAAAAAAGCTGCTTATGTGGATTAACACCGAGATATTCCTCTCGATATACGGCCGGTTTATACTAACCCCTTTCTGGGCCGCTGATGCTAAATAGCCGAATGATATAAAAGATATAGGGCCTGAAATACAGTTTCACCACAACAGCACACTTCCCTCAGCATTGCAACTTTCGTAGCANTTTACTGAATTTCAGTGAAAATCCAGCCGATGCATAGCAGGCTCAGCACGCGCGCATCATTTCCGGCGAATCGATATCGGTCTATGATGTGCGCCATCCTGCACATGCACGCATATCAGCCAGCCGAAATCGATCGTATAGCCAAGCTGCGCTGCCATCGAACTATAGCAATACTGCAAGCGGATTTGCCAAGCAAATTCGATGGGAAGAAATACCATGAATGAAAGGAGACATTTTCCGTCCTAACAATATTACAAAACGGCCAATAGTCAGCTACATTGAGCGCTTTCACACACGTGTGCACACATGCATACACGCAACTCGACAATATCATGCAAATTGGCTCTAAGAAGGAAATATTCAGCACAAACCGTAACAGCAACTTGTGAAAACAGCATAACACGATATGTCAGCAGAAAGTGATAGATGGTTAATAATGCAAATGATGGGACACAATGATGATTGCGCGATCAAAACCACTACCACCAACGGAAGAATGGACTTCTGGTTTGAACTTTCTGCTGATATGCATCATGCCATGATCTTCGAGCAGTTGTCGACGTCGATTCCGCTACAGAAGACACGGATACAGACTGAGGATTCGCTATGCCGCCGGTGTCTGCTGAAATATACCCAGTATAACAGGTTGTTCCACGTAGTGCTGGATTTTTATTCAATTTGAAGGAGTAATACCATAAATTATGCCATGAAATCTGTTCCACGTGTCAGGCTGAACTCATTAATACTTTGGGAAAACCAACGGGCAGCACAGTTTGCAAGACTAGTGTTCTGGACCATCAAATCGTAAAGCAACAAAGAAAAACCTAGAAGTTCATTTGCTTGTGTACAAATAGCGAATCTGAACCGCAGAACGTGGATTGGACCCACGCCATTGGTGAACTACTGGCAGCAACCAATCACAGAGCCGCTTCGCTCGTGGGGACCCATGCTATTGGTGAATTGCTTCAGAACCAATCACAGAGCCGCTTCACTTGTGCAGAGTTTCTAGAAGTCCGAAAACCCATTTCGAGTCTCACTATATCACTTGCAACACGTGCAACCTGAGCCCTACCGTAATCCAAGTGATCCTGAGGCTTCTATTTTTGCATGGCTAGACATCAGCTTCAAGAATCTCATAGACCACTTTAAACTGCAGTGCCCTCGTTGATGCCTCGTTTACAAAACAAAAACCGCTAGCCGATAGCAAGGACAGCTCATCTCTTGTCTTTTCTTTTCATGGTACTTACTTAGACATCAAAATATATAAAAATGATACCCACAAAAAAAGAAATACTGGTAGTTTACACAACCTATTAAGTGGCCGTGAAATGTTCACCGAACTGGCACAATCGCGCCATGCAAAAAACACATCTGAGCGGAAGGCTGATTACGAACTGTTTTTACATGGGTTCCTTAGTCGGCACAATGACCTTCCCGTGTCCCGGATATCAATAACACGTCGATATTGCAACATAAACCCTTTTTCGTGAATATTCTACGTGTGATTTTCTGTGAATGAGGTTAGAGGTAGTCGATCAAATTACTCGTACGAAAACTGGTACATCGATCAGATGTTCCAGATTTTATGAAGCAATCACAAGAAGACTATTTGCACTTTAGTTGTTGCCATTAAACGATCATAAATCCCTCGACCCCTTTCGTTCGTAAAAGTTCTCACAGAATCAATTCAATTACTTCACTGGAAAACTAGTACCACACAGAGTACCTTATAAGTGAAATTCAAAGGGTAAATTTATCGTTAAGAGTAGTATAGCGCATTTCCAGTGGGTCTATACAACTTTTTGTCCTGGCCAGCTCGGACTAAAAGCGCTCTGATACGGTAGGCATTTAATTGGATAATGAACGGTAATGAGAAGTAGACTAATCGTATAAACACAGATAAGTGGCAATAATGACCAGGAACGCCTCAGTACGTGACCAACTCGATCGATAATCAATTGCAATCAATTTGAGATCTCTCAGACAAGCTTAATGGGACCCATCAAGTTTTTAATCTAATGCCATGGAGTTGCTAGGCAGAGTGTTCGTTTCCGACAAGCGTATCGACTTTTCCGTCGTTGTCAACGGCTTTCGCCGCTTAGTCACTACTTTACTACCGAGTTATACCAGTTAACAGTAGCCACATAAAAGGACTGACTTTGAAAGCCATGAAAATAGTGAAACCTCGACTGAATCTTGGCAATACCCCAAACTCGTAGTAGGTAAAACAGGTAAGAACACACCAACAACGTCGCATGGAACAGTTATAGCCCTGCAGAACGATTGAGGCTCAATGAAGTGGAACCCAATTCAATACACCTCCTACAACTACTTCATAATTGATCCAAAATGACTCTAACGGTCGATTTGGCCGTTCGCTTTTCTGTCCGGTTCCCGTTCAAACATTTTCGCATGTTAATACAATGGGAATCAGATGCCGAGTGAATTCATAGGCCAGAACGAGATGCCGAAAATATGAATCATATGGACGCAAAAGCGGAAATACTTTTTTCATATCGACACAAAGAAGGACCACTACAACCCAGTTTAAAGAACTCAGGGAGTACTACTCACAAAATTACCAAAAAAAAAGTTAAAAATTGGAGTAAAAAACTATTGAAAAGCGGAAACTTTTTGCTGTCACAGGAGGGTATTGTTAGTACAGATGATTCACTGCATGAAACTTTTCTCGAATAATACTAGCAGCGCAGTACTATGAAGGGTTTCTAAAATGATTCTAGTAGAACAGTACTCTGAAGTAAAGACGAAAAGTACAACTCGCAGAACAAGCACAGCCGCAAGCTCTATTCAAGCGAAACATAAAACTTTGAAAGGTTTTTTTATCAGCACTTGCTAGCTCAGCACTTCACTTAAACCTCTCCTTAATTCTTTTCGACAAAGACCTGTCAGTTAACCTTAGAGGCCTCATCATTCTACTTGTTGTCGGTGCCATTTTGTCATTTGCAACTTGCAACTTCCAATCGATGTTCAATGATTTCTATAAAAAACTTATACTCCCCGTTTTATATTTTCGGCTGTTTTGCAGAAAGGTCCAGAGTTTTTAATTGGGGCTAGACTCAACTGAAGAAAATATCAAGATTAATCTTAGGTCCTATGGACCAGTACTCAGGCTGGAAACGCGCGCGAAAGTCCCTAAAGTCTGGGATCGCGCAGGATGCGTGATGCAAACTGACGCGGTCGATCGATATCCAACATTATGACATATACTTTGACCGTTTTCATCATATACCATTCTCACAGTCCATTAAACGCCCTTGTAACAGCCGTTTCTACTTTACTGCATGCTATTCGATTCTGTTCTAAAAACCATAACTTCAAATACCAGTCCTCCTGGTCATCCGTCATATACCCATCCCCGTGTTCAACAACCAGGCCTACTAAAAAGAAATTCTTCGGAGTTGCAGAGAATGTTGTTCTGTATCGAATCCACTGTTCGCGGATGACGTAACCTTTCTCGACGAAGTAAATTTAGTTTTTTCTAAAGCCCCACAAAAATCACGTGGAACGATCCTACAGAAGCCACGCAAACACCTAATAGGTCACGAAGTCGTATCAAAAACTGACAGAAGACTGATTAACCTAATCATTTACGCAATACCAATCAGTATTCCCGTTAATGAGATTTCGATGCATTCCTAATTAACAATAAAAATCTCTCGCTGCAGCAAACTTCTACGTGGACGTAATCCTGGACTAGAAAAAACTATCGCTCGTATACGTCGGTCGATTTTGATTTACAACACCATTAGGGTAACTAATCAGAAAAATATCAGAGTCTAGACAGTATTCCGTAGAGATATGTAGCGCTAAAAAGTCATACAGGCCTAGAAAGATCGTCTAACGACACCCCTTCCTCGAATTTTCAGGGAAAAGCCCGGCTGACTGAAAATATCGGTTTTCGAGAATGCTTCAAGCAATTGAGATTGAGCAAAAAAAAACGGGAGGGATCAGGAGTGGAATTGAATTAGGCCCCTTCGCAATTTTTCTCCATTTAGGCTCCATCTTCGATTTCTGGCCGCCGTCACACTGCTGGGGGCCCTCTAATCGAAGATGGAGTGTAATGATGAAAGGAATTTGGAATTCCGAAGCCATTGAAAAACGTATGAGCTCGGGCGGCCGGCATGTGACGCAATTAAAAGCATAAAATCATCGATATCTTAACGGGAGGAACATTTATGTATGTTTTCCATTTTCCCCCTTCCCCTTCAGACCCCCATTCATCATTAGACAGACGCCTACATACGTCTGTAACGACGTCTGTATGGAGCAGCATATTTAATGAACCACAAAATTCAAAGTTTTTTTTCCAAAAAGAAAAAAACCATCTGCATTAACAGATTCGCTCTCAAAATCACAACCTTCCCTTCGAAAAAAAGTATTTCAACTAGTTTAAGATGTTCGCAGTTACTCGTAATCTCTGGTACTACTGGTTTTCAATAAACTCGTGCACGAGCATTAGGCATATTGTCGAACGAGTCACATAAACATTCCTGCTGTTCCAACTTTTCAGCCGTCATTTTACACCCGACCAAGAGGACGTCCTATTACTAACAAACAAAAAACTGACATTCCTGTTACTTAGNTAAAGAGCATGTTCACAAGTTCAACTACTCTTCAACTGCAGTAGTAAGGTCCCTCTCTTTCATGGAAAACCAGTAAACCCCTAGCCAGACAAACAAAATTCACTTGATTACTTCCCAGTAAAGCCAAGTAATAAACTATCAAGATATTTTTCGCTTCTGAGTGATCACATTAAGTGCGACTGGGAAGAAGATTCATTACTGAAAGCGTTTTAGCTCTTGTGGCACGATTAGCTAAATAGCCTTTCCCTCCATGACCAAATAGGCCTAGCCGAGCCTACGAACCACTTCATATACACACAGACGCGACTAGCCAGCCCACTATCGTTGGTCTATAGAAATTTTTCGCTTGGCCATAACTGGGGGCCTCAATAATACTAGTAATAATAATAAGTGTGTTGTCGAAGAGAGAATTATTGGTGGTGCATCATGCACAAACAAACAGCATCGGTCCCCCTCGCTCCCTACTAATTTCACCAGCCGATTTCACATAGGCAGGCTTAGGCATGTTTCCCCTATGGGGGCAGGGACAGAGCAAATGTTTACATCACCACACTTATCCCTTTTCTTCGAGACTTTTCCCCCCATAGAAAAGTGCATTATGGCAAGGCTTTCAGGCTGCTGCTGCTGGTGAACACTGCGCTGTTGCTCTGTTGCTGTTGCTCCCGCTACTGCTGCTCCTGCTGTCAATGTGTATTTCACTACTGAGGAGGAACACACACTTTTTACTGGATGGCCATATTTGAGCACTGAGCAAATTAAATGCCACAGAGAGCACTTTTGTCGCCAATTTGGCTGGCCACCATAGCCCCTTCAGTTGTTTTCCTTCGTTCACTCATTCATTATGAAGTGTATATGCTTCGAAAAACTTACACTCATTGTCTGTTCGTTCTTCAGTTTCTGAACGAAAACGCTGCCTTCGCTTTTTCTGTTTCACTTCTACCATATACTGAGCAGGCATCTGAAACATCGTATAAAATCGGCGTGTATAGGGCGAGGCGAGTATACAATAAAATACAATAAAATTTGGTTTCACTGAAAAGAATCTCCCATATAGCATTGGTATGAGTCACTTGGTGAAAATACGTGCATATTTCCATCCACCAACACCAAATGCCATTCGACCCTTCTTATATTTCCATCACTTCATATATTCCCGGGAACAGCAGCACAGCTGCAGCTGTATGGGTGTGGGGTGGTAGCCTCGCGCACGCCGCCCACTGTCAAGGGAAGAAACTGGTCAGCATAGCTACTTGAAGGTTACTTGAATTTATGAGAACAATCTCGAAAACCGCCCTGTTGTCAGGCATTGAACAACCTGCACTTTTGCACTGCGATTTAAAGAGATTAAGAGGTTTCCCAGCAGACATGAAGTCATGCTGGGCTGCCCATGAATCAAAGGACTTCCCTGACCTCGACGGGGAGGTTTTTTGTCGGGGGAACGAAGTAAGTCGTACGAAACCTTGACTGTTTTTAGTTAATACACACTCAATGAGTGCCCATCCCAACTGAATATTACTAGTAATGTCGAGACAAGTAGGGGATAAAGATCTGCTGAGAGATAAAACGCTTATGTAAATCGAAAGGGCATAAATCCTCGGGCACAAGGCAGGGTAGGTTTTTCATAAACAGCATAAATATACAGCTATACTGGTTAATATAACTGCATGGTGTCCTTTGTATTTTATGTGTTTTCGGTGCCGTTCACTAGCAACTCCCGATCGATTCCTACGATCCATTAAATATGGAGATTTATGCTTTTAAGCACAAAGAATTCCACATTCACTTAGACGCTTCATCCCTATACCAACCCTATTTGATCAAATCTGTCACTCAGAACTTTGAAGGGTCAGGATTGCCCCTCGTTGACACGGCATACTGTAGCACTACATCCTACAGCTAACTTTAGGGTCATCTGCAGTGTGAAGGTTTCAAGTAAGTTAGGAAACTCGGGGAGTCTTGGCTGCACCAGAATCAATAGAGAGAAGAAAACAACAGAGTTAGGAGGGAGCGGTTTTCTAGCTCAAAAACTCTAGACCACATCCATCCAAGTCAATTCCATTCCTTACCGACTTCAGTCTTCTAGCTCTGACACAATGAACCCCCCTCGTTTTCCCACCTCTCAACAGCCCAGCGCTCTACAAAATGATGGAGTTCTTCTTACTGCTCAGTAGAAATGCATGATTATTACCTCATGTATGCATTTAGACTTTCAACAATGAAAGAAATTCGTACGAGAATTAATTGGTAAGGCGATTTTTTTGTACGTAGGGCCTCTCGCAAATTGAAGATCTGTCCACGCATTACCGATAGTTGACGTTCGAACATCTTCTTGTCGAAACCTTTATCCTTCTGAAACGGCAAATTTAATTGGAATTCTATTAGCGGTTATCAATGAACAAATCGGTCCTCAACACACACACCCATACCTTAAAGACCTGTTTCAGCTCTTCGCCAAGTTCCCGAACAAAATTCGTATCATCGAGCAACGGGAGAATCGCGTTGATTGTCTCCTCACTGAACGGCTTCTGAGCCATTGGCAATAGGGCCCATCCAAATGGATCTACAATATAAATACTGTAGTATACGCGTAGTGTAAACACGCCACGAGAAAGGTTCCCCCGCAAACCCAAAAACCAGTCTCTCGGCATTACTTGTTAAAGCTATAAAAACTTTGATAGGATCCTTTGTCATCATGGCGTCATCACAGCAATAAGCCCCCCGTCCTCCCTTGTTGCCCCGCGCGTCCCCACACCACCGCCGCCATCATAGCTCGGTCGGTCCCCCCCGCTCGTCAAAAGCGCACATCTCAATTTGCCACCAGAGACAGACGACCGACCGACCGTCTACCCCCCCTTCAATCGACCTCCAACTCGACACGAATCTTTCATTGTCACACTTATTTCAACGTTAATATGCACCTTAATTACCTATCGCTTTCTACATTACACATTTGACTATTTTCGACAAATTATTCTCATTTGATTGACGCTATCATCCCCATCATATAAATTCTTCAAGGTTACACTCTTCAGTGTCAAGCCAGTTACCAACAAAAGCCTGCTCTTACTTACTTAATGTAACACTTATATTCCTACTGTGTAAATCGCTGTCAACTAAGACAGCTCAATTGTCTGCCGGACTCTGTCCCGCCGCGCTCAACAACAACCGCCGTTTTTTTCGTTTCAGTCGCTTACGTCTCAAGTTACCTCGACATCTCCTCATCCCTTGTGTTGTCCGCCATTTATTTTCATAGTCTTGACACAAAGTGCTTCATATCTTTGCCGACACATTTCTCTTCTTGAACCCCCAAAATCAATTCTCATAAGTAATTACCAGTTGTGATTGATATGTTCATTACAGGAGCAATAGGGAGCCAGTTAACCAGTATCCAAGACTCAATACCTCAACCTATTACTGGCTGAGGAAACTCTACAACTATCACACAGTTTTTCAGTTATATACGGTAATTTGTTTTATTGCTTCTAAAGAAACAATAGCAGTAGTAGCATTAGTTGTAGGAGTAAACAACAACAAAATCTCGTTTCCCACATTTGTTTTGTCCCGCGCTGCTGACGCCCCCCTTTAGAAATTCGGCCCAGTTAGCGTGATTGCATACATCTAATGTACTAGAATATGCATGAAACAGCAGTAACGATCAATGGCAAGCCTCCTTCGGAAAGAAACATTTGCAACGAGATAAGGTCAGCGCCCCGTTTACGACCGACTTCCTAGCATTCCATATAGCTTCAGAAAACCCCCACCAACCAGCTTGCTGCGTTTGGTCGCCGTTTTACCAAAAGAAACCCTGGTTTACTGCGAACGGGGGTCATAACCGGGAGTGAATTTCACCCCCAAAAAAATGGAACGCGTTTACATTGGCATTGTAGTTGATGACTAGCCAGCCGTCTGGGACCAGACCTGATCTTTGCCCTTTCTCCCTGCTGCGTCTACGATTTGTGAAGGCAAACGGCTGCTGCTGCTGTGGCGGCGACGCTGCATGACGAGAAACGAGACTGGTCTCATTTTGGTTGGATTGCTGCTGCTGCTGCTGCCGATAGAAGGCGACCGACCAACGAACTGGGTAAAACTCAATCGTCGTTGCCGGGCAAGCTCCCGATAGCCAGTAGCATTGACTGGTGGGGGAGCAACCCTGGATGGAATATAAGTAACGGCGATGTTAGTGCAGGAACGTTCAGGCCGTCCGCGTTGTTGTCGCCATCGTTAATTCTGCGTCCGTCAATCTATCAAACTATGTTTATACGAGGGAACGGGGAGAGATGCTAAGGGCAAAGCGATCGGATGTTACTGCTTTCTCACAAAAACATTACCATTCAACCCGATTGAAGTGGGAAAACACATACACACACAGACATACATATATACGAGGCTCTGCGGCCCTACTAGCACTAGATGGGAATATTAGTAGCCCCAAAGATGGCATTTTGTACACACACGTACACACACCAAAAACATGCGAATTTCCTGGCCATATTGGCTACCATTTTCCTCATGGCTCTGGCCGAACACATACAATCGTTTATGTATGCAAATTTATCGCCGACCAAACGCTACGAGGGAAAAAGACAGCCGAGAGCTAGGAACGGAGGTGGCTGTTTACGATGAAACGAAGTTTTTTTTTTGTGAAGAACGGCTGAACCGAAACGAATCGTCGTCTCGGAAGCACACACGACGGCTGTGCTGTGCTGTGCTGCTGCGGAGGCTTTAGGTGATGTGGCTTACGACAAAAACATAACACAAGCTCAACGTCTCAAGTCTCAATTGTGAACCCTCAAGAGGTAGTCCTCCGGGAAATTTGATACCCTCTAATAATACATGGCTTTATCGAGACAGGTATTAGTGCCAAGGGGAGACACCGTCATGTGTCAGCTTTTTTAGGATCCGAGTCCAGTTCAGCAGGACGACCGTCGGTTTCCTCGGCAGTCCCCATATCACATTCATTGGCACACTTCTTAGAACAAATAAATTTTCTCGATGATTCCAGTCATCAGGGAGTTGTCATCGTGAGATTGGAATGCGTGTCTACGAGCGACCGGGGACACTATGATACCAGTAAATCATTTGATTTTGTAACTTACATGCTCTCCATTCATCTGGATGTTTGAACGGGAATGCTAGACCGTTATCAATTGCAGCAATTGACACCTTTGGTACCGTCACATCGGCCCATTCCACTTCAGCTGGTGCCGGTTCAGCTGATGAACGCGTTTGTTGTTCGTCGACGAGTTCTAAACACTTTTAATGTCATGAAATCGCTTCCCCCATTCCCTTTCTGGTTTTCGATAGCATGGGAATACTATGCATATTGGGAGTGGGAGGGGGAAGACGGGGGGGGGGGGGTTACGTTGANAGCTACGAATTTCCCCCCATGGAAAAGTGCAAAACAAGTACGATCATTCAAATTGACAGATTGTAGCCGATCGTGAATGATCAGCAGAAGCAGTTCATAGGGAGGGATGTCGGGTAAGAAGGGGCAACCCTGATTGACACTTTCCATAGTATTTTTGGATGTTAACGAGAATGCCAGCTGTATCTAACCGTTGTCGCGGCACTGTTTACAATTCAGTAATCTACTCGATTATTCACTGCATAACACACATGGAACAGATAAAATAAAAAAGTGCGTGGTATAAAGAGGTGTGGTCTACAGCCGACACTTTTGTGCCCACTCATACTAACGACGATTCGCGAACTAGCACTGTTGCTGCTCTGCTGTTGAGACAACATGTCGTCGTCCGCATCTGAAGACCCCCCAACGAATATCGTCGACGTTGACAATGTACGATCAACATCATCGTATTCACAGCAAGCCTCTAACGTCACGTCTACACGTCTCGAAGAAAGCTCCGTATCTATTGAACATCACGAATTGGATTACTCACCTTCAGGTCCACAGGCTCGATTGACACCATCGGCCAAATCGATCAACTGGCCTTCATCAGGTACTGCCTGCTGCTGAATTAAATAAGTTTTTCCTAACAAATTCACCGTATACATCATTGTCAATATATGTGTCATTACTAGCTTGCTAGCCAGTTATGACAATTACTTCGAACATTACTCTGACAATACGGTAATTACTCTAGATGTACCTGTTGCTGTGTTTCCACACTTGTCGGGTTCGGATCATTCGGAACAACGGGGGTTTCAACCACCTCGGCCTGTTCGTACTTGATCAACCAGTTGTCGTTTCCACGATCTGAACATTTTTCTTCCATGATGGGCCAGATTCGGTTCTACGGCTACAAAGTTTCCATTACTACTTTGACTTTGATACCTGTATTTCTGATCACGTAATCGAGCACAACAATTTTCTCGAACAATAGTTGGAATTCTCGTTGAGTGACAGGTGGTGGTGCTTGTTCGGGGAAATTGTCCCAAATACGAAGCCAATGGGCTGCATCCTGATAGCCAGTGACGAACAGTTGGAAACTGCCTTTCTAAAAATCATAACAACCAATCATTGTGCCATGTCTCTTTGAATGTTTGTGTATTCTTGGCGCATTCAAGTAATTTGATCGGTCCGAACGCTGGCTGCTGCGGGGTCAACTTCTCCCCTTGTCATCACTGCTGTTCACAGCTCATCTACTCTAAGCCATTCCCATTTGTCTCCTTCTCACAAACCGAGACATATGGCGAGAGTAAATCTGGAAGCAGTTTTTTTTTTCTTTGGTCCATCATCTGGGTGCTGTAATACGCCACATTTCAGAAGGGGAACATATTAAATTTTTCGACGAATTGACAGGATGCACTGAGTCATAATGTGCCGGACTATATTGACTGGTTCAAATTGCTCCACTCCCACCACTCTCACCCCATGCGTTGTCGAGCAGATCGCTAGACATGATCAACGATTCGCAGCCACTACCAAAATAGATTACTCTGGCATTTTGCACTAATACCCCCCACATAGAGAAAAATATAAGTCTAAACACTAAGTTCACTTGACGGGGCACCAAAAATCACCGTCTACACAACATCGGCGATGTAGTTCTTTTACGGTATTACTTGAACACAGCCGTTTGTTGTGTATCGGACAAGAGGATAGACGGCAACACAAATCATCGTGTGTCTGTGATGTTCACGTCGTCTCCCCCCATCGAAACTGGCCTTCATTTCAACCCGCAAAGACCCTTCGGTACTTAGTTTTGTATCTGTTTTCGCCCTTGATGCTCGCAACAAAACATGTTACGCCTCCTACTCCTCCCCCTTCCACCGTGCCCCCCTTCATCTAGAACTCGACGACCTGCTGCTCGACTACACGTATCGCTATCCTTTCTCCTTCTATGCTGCTCTACCCCCATAAACTCTCGAAATCATCGAAAATATCTTTAAAATGACGAGAGATAGAGACGATACTGTCGTCGCTCTAGCAATCGTTGCAATAGCGATCCGATTGGTTTAGCAAAACCATCATTGAAAACCGGCGGCGTTATTGCGTGCATATGAGTGATTGAGAACGAAATAATCCCTGAACATGAACACATGACGACGGCTAGAACCGTTCGCCCCGTTCGATGATTCCCTCCCTCCTCATCACCACTAATCTGTAACCCGGGCATACAGTGGGGTGGGGGAAATGCCATCCGTCCGTCTAGAACAACGACGGTATCGATTTCGCTTGTACAGCTGAAAAGAGCAATTTGTACAGCTTGGACCGACCTTTGGAGGTAGACCAATTCGATGAAATCGTCGACCAAGATCCGGATATCTTGACTGAATACGTTCTTTAGCTCTGGCTTTTGCTCTGTCCATACGTCCATAGTAAAATGTTGGTGCTGCCAGTTCAACTAGTGCCGTTGTTGGTACGATGTTCAGTCCGAGTTTTTTGTCAACCAGTGACGCACCTGCTTCGGAAAGATAACCCTGCAACAGAAATGGTATTTCGGTCAGACCATGGAATTCCATCAAGTCATCACACTATCACACATTTTGTTATTTTTGATTTTATTTTGGAATTTCTATCTAGGAACGTGAGGTTGATTCATTTCCGCGTAGCGCATCCTCCTGCTGGTGACAGAGGAGGGTATAGGCGTTGAAAATGTCGTGAATGTCGTCGTCCGTACTGTTAGCAGTTGCTGAACGGCTAAAATGATGGTTATGACAATGTCATGATCATCGTAGAAGCAACTATACAATGACAATGATGAAAAGAGTTGAAGAAGAACACATAAAAGGGGGACGCGGCAAAAATTTCGTCGGCAGCCGCGGCGCCGCCCGCCGTCGTTGAGTCAAAACAGATCCGCCCACCGCAGTTCCATCGCATCGCGAACGAGGCGCAGGCCCATTTTGCATGTCGACTTTCACGGTAAATCGATATGCAGTAAACAAGGGCGGTCCTCAAATGTAACCCCCCTCTTCCAGTTACTTGTGGTATATACATTCCCACAAGGCCCTCGTGGTGCAGGATTACCCACCATCAGTCTTAGTTGGTGTTGTTGCACCGGTCCCGCACTCAACTTAGCCCCTCATCAACCCTTTTATCGCTGCATGAAACCTATCCTATACCTTTCGTTTAATCATTAGCGAATGTTACCTTTGTATGCATCCATGAGCGTGGTTCTCCTGTAATTATTTCGTGCAACCTCGCGAAAACCGGTAATGCAGCCTTCTCGTCTGCCCCTCGCAACAATACCCGTCAAACTGCACCCCGCACGCTCCCTCGTGGGGTCCTCATCAAACAACCATATTCACAGGTATGCATCTCAAGACACCCTCTCGATGTAGGCTTAGCACTAGTTTACCCGGACCGCTTGCCTCCAGAAAAAGGCGGCCACTCACCCTTCAACTTGACTCGCCCCCGGAACAACTGGTTTATTTTCAGTAATTTTACACACAAGTTTCTCATCGGCTATCAAAAACTCTGTATGAGAATGGCCCTTCATCTCTAAGACATAAGCTCTTTCTCTGTGCCCTCTTCATCTCTATAACAACCGTACTAGTAATCCGCTTTGATCCAAAAAAAAACTCATTTCCGTGCTCTATTATTCTATTCACATATTCCATGAGAGGTACTAGATGTTTTCCACTACTAGTCAAGTTGTTTGTGCCTTTGCACCCACCATAGTACTTCAATGCCAGCTGGGTGTTCCTCTAATAGGATATTCTGCCAGCCAGACACCTACGATCAACCAGTCCAGACCACCCACCATGCCGTAGCTCTCTACAATCTTTAGGCTCACGTTATTTTTAGCATTTAGTAGCTTCTAAGAATGCATGTGTGAAATTCAATCAACTGCTAATATCAGCTAGCTAGTACCACGCCCCTGGCACGATAACAATCTGCTTCGAGCCATTGCTGCACGTTCATTTGCATAGAATTGACACACCCATCTGGATATTAATCGCTGGCAATTGAGTCGTATAGCGAGAAACAGTTCAGTTCACTCCCTCTGCAAGTCTCCCAGGCAATTTTTGATTTTTTCCACCACCATCATCAAATAAAAACTTTATTTGCATTCCAGAAAGTGACTCCGCTGAGTTAGGCTCTTTTCTGGAAAGTCGTGGGAGCCACCCATTAGGGAAGTCCGTGCAAAACCCATTCCAACTCATCGTTCATTGCCCTTTCTATTCTCGGCTCAAATGAGTCGCGCTGCAATGGCTTCGCGTCCATCCCACCACAATTGTCATTGCCTATTCGCCTTTCTCGGCATACTCTTCGGGAAAAATCATTCCAATCTCCTTCTTCTTCTGAACTCTTCCTTCCTCTTACTCACTTACTTACTGTCAAGTATTTTGTTTACGGTAGCACCAAGGACGGTTCCAAAATGCGTTTTTAAGATTGTCACCGTCGTCGAGTAACAAACAAAGTCGTAAATTCAACACTTGTTTATCACTATGGCCACGACGGCCACCCAGAAGTGGCATCCATCAAAAAAACCCTGGTGGCTATGAAAGTGCTAATTGCTGGGGGTAGTCGGGGTGCTCAAAAACATCTTCACAACTTAACACTGATGTAGTTACACATTCCAATGCATTCCATCACACATCAAGGGGAACAATGGGCGGGTTATCCCCTAAACGATTTCGGGCGGGCGCACGACAAATCTGCTTATATTATTAACTAGTATCATGACACCGAGTGACAATCGGTCATCATTAAAGGATCAGCGTAGACGGCGTAGACGACGTGAATCGATGCCCTCCGGGGGCCCCGTCGTCGTCGTCCACCATCGGTGGTGGAGCCACCCCAGCCCAGCCCAGCACTTGTCAACCGCTGCTAGATCGCAGCCGATTTTAGTTGGAAATGTCACGTCGTTGCATTATAAATTTGCAGTTCCATTTGCGTGATTTCGGCATTCGTTTCCCCCCTCTCTAGGCTCGCATGTTTATTTCGTTCGCCGCTCGTTTTTCTCATTTTTGCTTTTTTCAAAAATGCACTCCATAGATTACATTCACCACACACCACAGCACAGCACCCATGCACGCACTCTTACCGATCACAACAACAATAGGACAAGAAACAGTAGGCGATGTTTGCTTTTTCAACTGGCACAGGGATTGGACCTTGCGCTCCTCAAAACATGTTTACCGCTCACTATTGAAATCGAAAACACGCATTACCATTACTGCTATAGTCAGAGTAGTAGTCAGAGATACTGAGATTGAATGAATGAGTGAGTGAACAGGCAGAAAAAACGATACTGCAATAAATAAGTACGATAGGAGGGGAGAACGGAGAGAGAGACAGGGTTTGATTGGGCTTGCACTGATCTCACACCACACCGTCAACCTCGTAGACGAGTTGCTTAGTAACCAATCACATCTTGCACGCATCGAAATCTTTCACGCTACCAGTAAATATACTTGTTACTACGACTTCCTTCCTCATGCTCTCATTGTATAGACGTCGTAATTTCCTCGTTTTTTTCCGTTCCCTAAATTAATTTCGCCTGGTCACGCCTTAGACTCCTCTCCCTGTCCTTCCTTCGCTTCACCACTGGACTGGGTTCAGCCAGTCCATGTGTTTACTGCTTATGTGTTGACTATCTGTGCTTAGAAACCTTATACCTTGGTTTAGCACGTTTCCTTCCCTTGTGTCGACCCCTTCTATTGTCATTAGACTGAAGTAGTACCTACACAGCCTCAGAATCCTCCTCCATCCCCATTTTTTTCGGTAGCCGATGAGAACTTCGGTGTTCAACCCAGAAGGCGCGTAACACTGAACGGGCCACTGGGCACATATCCGAAATGCAAGGTTGCCGCTGTTTTCTTTTTGACCATTGTGGCCATTCACTGAATCGTGCCCTGCTGAGCGCTAGCCTAGTCGATGGGGCTCCGCCTGACAACATATCCTCATCCACCAGCCAACTACCATATAGGCAGCTTTGACTACTACCATAAACTAGTACTCCCTTCACCCCTGTTCATATTCGTACTTAGGGTCGAGAGCGCTGAGTGACTGAGACTGACTGACTGATCATCATCATCTCACTACTTACAACACTCGCACCGCTCAGGACAAAGTGTCCATTGTGACGGCGTTTCTCTTACAGCATGCTGATGTGCTCGTTGGATGATCTTCAGTTGCGGCATTAGCGGCAGTTCACCAGGACGAAAGCTAATTGTCTCTGATAGTCTACCATCAGAGGACTCTGCAAATCGCAGTCTATCATCACAAACCTACCGATCGTCATCAGCCGCATCAACTAGTTCACCTTCACCAAGCCGTTCCGATTCACCGGCTGTACGTGTCGAGGATATCACTACTGGGAAGTGGACTCGTATATCAAGTCGAGTATCCGTTCGTCCCCTTACACCGTCTGAAGCCGAATACGTTTTTGAACGACAACGAAGACGAAAACGTGAATCTCGAAAAGGTGATATATAATATGCATGAAGTGGAAGTGGTGTTGTGGAACCGCATTGTTAAAAACACTGTTCTGTTACAATCACTGCTCATTTGCTTCGATACACACCCCTACACAGATTTTTTTTGTTTGCTGCATTCGCATGTGCTCGTATACGTCGAACATCTATGTCGTCAGAGCATTTTGTTAGAGAATAATCATTTTTGATGATCCTTTTCAAATAAAGATTGTCGTGTGCACATGATCTTCAACCGTAATACTAAGTGATACTAATTTATACCGTGATTTCAGGACGATCGAGGATGGAGGACCACGACGAGACAAGAAGCAGTATCGATGGCGGGGGAACAATAAATATCCCTTCGAGCGATAGCGCTAAAGAGTTAATTCCCGAAAGTCCGGGCTCGCGTTCGAATTATGGCGAATTTTACTGGTGAGTTACGTCTGCATGCATACACATTGCCTCACCGCCTCAGTACCTTGTACTATTTCCTCAACCCGCAACCCCCTCAATCAAGAACTGTATCAACTGGTGCGTCCGTCTTCCATCTACTACTACTTGTATACGCTTTTGTTTCAATATTTATTTACTGTATACAACCATACTTGTTAGAATTTTGTCTTTTTGAGTTTTGAGTTTTACGATCTGATGTTCTATGCCGTGACAGATGTGCATGGCTGCCGCTTGATACTTTTCTATGCCGGCAGCAGTCCGCCTCGCGTCTGCAGAAGGCATAAATCGATGTCGCTCTGTGCTGCTGCCACATATACATGCCGAGATGTGTTTTCTAGTGAGAATAGCGGGGAGATGTGGAGCATCATAGGGAAGAGAGAGAGCATCGTGTGCCTGAACTCTACAGGCCCTCCGCCTCGACGAACGACCGGCTGACAACGGACGGACTTTTTGTTGTCCAGCCGAAGAAACAACCCAATTCGGCAACTGTTTATGCCTATGGCTTTGCGCTAGAACGCTCGAAAACAGCCCCTCAGAAGGAATTGCTGGCGACGACGTTAAACAAAAACATCGTAACAAAGTATACGCGCTCAAGGATGAACGAGGCGGACGGAACACGTCTACACAGCACTAGCTCTCCCACACGTAAATACATACACACACACTCATATACACATACACACACCCGGAGAGAACAGACGGGAGCAATTTCATTTGCGGACACGTGGACGCAAGCAGTCGACGGGGAGGGTGAGTTCGGAAGGACCGCTGTTGATGGTGTGGCTTGTGGCATGCATGCAATCGCCGGCACTATGGCACTTGTCGTGGCCCAGGATCACCCTGTACAACAAGGTTGAATCTGAGCCCGTAAGTGCCATTAGTGTCGCCAAAGAACTTGATTATATGCGCTCTATTTGAAGGGATGAGTTCTCCAGGGACACATCGGGCGAGAACAACTACCATAACACATCGTCGTTCGAAGACGACCTCCTCGATTTCGAGCGTGGTGCCGTAGTGAATCGCCTCGATCGAACCCAGGATGACCTCAACAAGTTCCGTCAGCGTATCGATAACAACGTCGAACAGCAGAAGGAGTACAGCGAAATGATGGCGGCATTGCAGAGCAAGGTTGGGATGATTCATCAGCAGAAGCATTCTGAAGAATTCATGATGAATTCCACAATCTGTTGTCTTTTCACAGGTGCACGAATACAGAAAACACATCGCAGAACTGGAGGGTAAGATGGTGAGCGCGAGACGACGACAGGCTGACGACGGTGGTTTTACAATCCTCGATTCCAACGTGTTCCAGGATACCAGTAACAGCTTGTAAGTTATAAAAATCATTCGGTTCAATCGAAATTCATTGTTTAATCGTGGACAATACATGCCTGCTGAATAAATATTTGCTAATATTTTTCATTTTTTTTTNTTTTTTTTTCAGCCGTGACATCGAAATGTGGAGTCCTGCTCGTACACGTGGTGCCGCTACAAACATCGTAGTGGCTGGTGATCCAAATGCGAACTACGAGATGATTGCCAGATTGGACGAGGAACGCAGACGGTTAGAGAGGGGGACCCATGGGGAAGATGGGAAGACGTTTGATGACGACATAATTCCTAAATGAGCAACCCATGCATTTCAGCGCTGATGAGTATCGTCTGCAATGGGAAAACGAGAGAACTGCCAAGGAACGTCTGGAGGACGAAAACGAGAGACTACGTCGTGAATTTGATCGCTACGATCGTGAGTATCGCGATAAAGAGAGAACTTTCGTCAACCGAGAACGAGTAGGTTTTACGAGTAAATGGTTTATTTTGTGTGATACTCGCTGAAACGCAAATTTTAATTACTACTTTTCCAGAACCTTGCGCAGTATCTGAGCGATGAACAAAAGAAGATGATGGACATGTGGACAGAACTGCAGAGAGTTCGTAAACAGTTCGCTGAACTCAAGGATCAAACGGAACGTGATTTGGATGCACAACGTAACGAATTCAATCGCGTGCTACGAAGTGTATCTAATATCACACGCAATATTACCGTCGGAGGAGGAGTAGCAGGGGTAGATGTGAGCTAAATTATTTCCGCTTCATTTCAAAAAACTAATGGAATTTCTTAATTTCAGCAAGCCGCGGCGGTCAGTGGCCCGTCTTTAGCGACTTTACTAACCGACCTCATAAGTACACGAGATAGCCACGCAACCACTTACGATACTACCATCATTGAAGCTGTTAAAAGATATCGTGATAGAGCCGCTGCCGGTGATGCAGGTGCCGGAGACCGTGCACTACTGGAAGAACTAAAAGCCATACGTGGTACTGGAGGAAGTGAAGGAGACGCCGAGTTGCAGAAGGAACTCATGTTGAAGTGAGTAGTGTTGAGCGTCGATACAACATGATAATTAGCGATAATAAGATTTACTGCAGTATATGAGACATCTATTCATCCATTGGTAAATCATTTTGGTTTGCACTTTCAGATATGAGGAATCCATTGAGCGTAACATCGAGCTCGAATCTAAGGGTGATGAAAGCCAGAGGAAGATCGCCGATTTGGAAGCGGAATTGCGACGCACCAAGGAGAAACTCAATGACAGTACAAATGCGTTGCGAAAAATGCACGAACTCAGCCAGGATCATGAACGTCTAACTGATGGAAGTCAGAAACGTACACGTTCCCTGTCACCAGGTTAGTTATACCAGTTAGTTACATTTGTTCATCCCAAAATAATGTATTCATCTGCAAAATTCCTCTCCACACTTATTGGAAAATATTGGAAAATTCCCCGACGGGGAACCCTCTACAAAACATTCTTTCATCCTATTGATTGGAAAAAAGGGAGAGAGAGGGGGCAGCCGAGGCAACTGAACCAGCACAACAACACATCACATACATTCGCCACTTTTAGGCAAATCGCCATTGCCACCATCTGAAGCTCTTCGATCGGTTAGAAACGCACTACGTAACCGAGATAATGATATCCAACAGCTGGAGAGAAAACTTAAGATTTCCGAGAGCCAGGTAAGTCTGATTTCGAAGAAAAAACTAGTAAGAAATAGCCAAAAATTAATTTTTGGTGATTATCGTCCCCTAATGTTGTTATCTCCTTCCCTCCAGCTAAAGTAATTAAGCTAGACATCCACAGACAGAAAGTCAAACAAAATGCAAGCTAATTTTTGCATTGCGTGACAATAACATCCAGAAATAAAACTAATTGTAGAAAAGTAAAAACTGTTATGTATTGGGCCCCATCAACTAGAGCCATTCAGAAGGTCGTTAGATGTTAACGGCCCCCTCCCTACCAAAGAACTCCGTCGACGTCGACGTCCAACTGTAACTTCAGAATTGCTGCTATTAAAAATGTGAAAGTACTGTGGAGTGACATATTATAGGTGAAAGAGTTCATGAATAAGTTCGAAACCGCTGACGAAACTCGACGACGACTTGACAAACAGCTTGCTGATGCTAAACGAGAAATTAGCAACCAGTAAGTATTACTTGTAATACTTCAAAGGAGGCCTATTTACCAAAAAGTTTTACTTTTAGGCAGAAGCAGATCGATGAGTTGGAGAGAAACCTTCGTCGCGTCGAGGACAAGTTGCGTGCTTCCGAATCTGAACGCCAAGCGGCGGATAAGGCGCGGAAATTCCTCGAAGAGGAGCTCGCACGGCTTCAAGCGTACGTTCCTACAGTAACTACAGTAACTACAGTAAAACTTAACTATTTAAGAACTACTGGGGCTACCTTCAATAAAATTTTAGTTCATATCAAAAGTCCACCACTGAGGACGTGCGAAAGATTCGTGACGAGTTGGATGAGCAGAACATCAGCATTGTTGAGGATCATAAGAATAGGTGAGTGGTGGTGGTTACCGTAATCTTCCCTACCAAACTTAGTATACCGTAATTCTTATTTCTCTATAGGATCAACGAGCTTAACAGACGCGTGGAAAACCTGCTCCGTGAAAATAACAAGCTCAAATCAGAAATGGCTCCTCTCAAGGATAAGTTCCGCGACATGGAGAACGAATACAACAACACGTTGCGTCGACTTGATGAAAAAGTTCGTTGACGGGCCATATGGAGTTTTCGGGATCACCGCGTAAAATCGATACAGCTTAATAATGTGAACAGCATCAGAGATCCTATAGTTTTAGTGTACACAGCGTTCATAAACGCTTCACAACGGCCATGTAACGATCCCAAAAACTACAGCGCATACCCCAGATGAGCCGATATACTATAGCCGATATACGGAAAATTGATTTTTCAGGATTCCCAAATTAAATACATCGAGGAGATTCGCCGTAATATCCAACGTGATCTTGATGACCAACGTGGACGTAACGATATGTTGGCAACTGACCATGACAAACTAACAAATGATCTCGAAAATGCGCTCAAGACTGCCCATCTAGCCGAACAACAACTCAAGGAACTCAAAGGACAACGTGATGATTACCAGTAAGTTATGACGTCATACCGTGAACATTTTCAGCCAATTTCATCTGCAATCAGCGATCATCTAACGCTTTGCAGGAAACAAAAGGATGAGCTGTCACGTCAGCTGTTCGACATTCGTCATAAGTTCGAGACCGAACGAAAGACCACCCAAGACCTTACCAAGAATGAGAGCCGTTTCAATGACGAAATCGAGAAACTCAAGCAGACAATCGATGACTCCGAGAGACAAGTAAGTAAAGAGTAAGTTGACTCCTAGTTGTAACTGACTGAGACTTCTCATTTGAAGATCATGCTCCTGAGACGTCACAATGATGAGTTTGACACGACAATCAAGAACCTACAAGGCAAGATCACACAACTTGAGAACGAAGTCCGATCCAGAACTAGTGAAGTTGAAAAACTCAACGATCTCAATCAGAAGCTGCAGAAGGAGAAACAGGAGATCATGAAGTATGTACATCATGGCCTAAATAATTTCAAAGCCATGCACTGCAGTTGATAAGGGGTGAAGGTGCCAAATTGGTCCCATTTGAAGATTTAGGGGTTTTTTCCTAGTTAAGTGGGACTATCAAGGAACAATTGACGGGGCATCGCACGGCCTTACCGCTTGTTTTTCGCATTTGACGGGGTGTTTGTTGGGGGCCTCAATGTCTAGGGGCGCGCAGTACGTGTGATTGGTTGACGTGAATAGTTGTCCAATCACAGGTGTTCTAGGAGTGCGCCGCGCACTTTTAGGTTCACAACAAACGGTTCTACTCTTGCCAAGCGTGGATGAATTCATCCTGAACTTTGTATTTCAGCCAAAAGCACAAGGCTGATGCCGATATTCAAGCATTGAAAGAAACGATTCGCAAGTTGGAGCAAGAACTCGAAAAACTTCGCAATGAGAACAAAGCCCTTGAAGTGAAGGAGGAACGTGCTCGTGACGCACACAATCAACAACTCAACCGTGCTAACTTGTTAACCAAGGAACTTGAAGACTCTAAGCATGAAATCAATGAGTTGAATGGTAAGTACCGTTGACCCAAATTCAGAATTACTGGTATCGGACCCCGAATTATAAAAATCTATTGAAATAATTCCAGATAAGATCAAGCGCCTCGAGGACGAGATCCGTGATTTGCGTGACAGAATCAAGGGAGTCAAGGTAACTAGTTTTCACAGCTGACGTAGTAAGTTAATGTTTGGGCTAGGAATAAGAGAAACAAACTCAGGATGTCACCAAGGCAAGAGGCCAATTCAAACCGACTCGTGCCGGCGAATCGGTCGAAGGTGATGAAATAACTATTCCCGGTTAGTGCATGCAATAGTTGTTTACTTAATCCACCTACTTTTAGTTATAGTAAATTACTAGTTTAGTTAAACCAGTAAAAGCATGAATTAGTCAATTTCCTAATCTGTACAGTGTGCCTTTATCTATTTATTAGTCGATCAGCACTGCAGCGACCGTTTTTATAAAATAGATTCCTGTATAGCGATATTTGTGCACGAAGTGTTGCATTGACAGGCTCGACCGATACCGATCGTTCAACTACCATTGAACGTACTACCGTTATCGATCGATACCACGACGATTTACTCTCCGACTTGCGTATCAAAGAGATCAATGACAAATGGAAGATGCAACTTGAGAAACTCGAAAACGAGAAGGTAACTATTTCGAAGTTCTGAGCGTCAGAATCCCGCCAAGTCTTCGTCAGAAAAATCCATCTGATTCAGGACGATCTCGAACGTCGTATCCGTGAGTTGGAGGATGAGCTGGCTCAGATTGGACGCGGTAATGAACGTCAAGAGAACGACGTATCTGAATTGAAACGTAAACATGCCGTTGAAATTGACAAACTCCGTTCGGAGATCAGCTCACTTCACGATAAGCACCTCAGTGATCTCGATGACGAAAAAGAACAATATGCCAAGGTAAGTTATAACTAGTTCAGGAGACAGTCCTCAAAAAAATCGCAAAATTCTCTCAGGCTGTCGAGAACCTCAAAGTTGTGGAGGAGGACCTTCGTGAAAAAGTTCGAAACTTGGAGAAGCAACTTGCAGATGCTCTCAACAGGTGACACTTCAAATCGTCTGAGACAAACGGCTTGAAATAGCCATTACTGCATTACTACTTCACTACATACCGTATTCTGAGCATTCATGAGCTTCAGAGAAAACGATCTTGAACGTGAACTACGTGACAGTGAAACAAAGATAGCCACGCTGGTCACTCAGAATCAGAAAATGCGCGACGATGTGGAGGATCTCCGTAATGAGATGGATAAGGCACGTAAACCTTGAGTAGAGCCTGTTAAAATCAGCATTAGTACGGTATTTTCGTTACAGGAAGTCCAAAAATGGAAAACTGATGCCTACCAAGTCCGGTCGGAGGCCAAAGCGCTTGAGACCACCAACACAGGTCTCAAAGCCCAGCTTCAAGCTGCCAACGATCGTATCGAACATCTCAACAAGACCGTCAACGACAGTACAAACAAGATTCGCGATCGTAAGTGACCCTTATAAAAAGGCTACTATATAAATACCTAAAAAATTACTTCAGTAACATCACAAGTCAGACGTCTTGAGGAGGAGCTTACCGATACCAAATCCGTTCTCACGCAAAAAGAATCCGATCTCGAGAGCACTACTAATCGGTATGCAAACTCTTTACCCTAAGAAAAAAACTCTAGGTAAATAGTAGTATGTTACAGCCTCCGCTCACTTGAAGAGCAATATGCTCAACTACAAATTGATGCCAACAAATGGAGAAGTGAGCTGGACAATGTCCAACGTGAGAACGATGTCCTAAAGAGCGCTAACGCTAACTTGGAGTCGGAACTTGCCCGTCATAAGAATCGTCTGAAGACTGCTGAGGACACACTCAAAGAGCTTAAGAACAGTCTGAATCACATCAAGGCTGAGGTATGGCCCTGAAAAATCTTACTTACTTACTTTACCTAGTGATTACACTTTTAGCGTGAACGTCTACAAAATGCCTATCGAGACAAAGCTAAACAAGCCGATCACCTCCAACAACTTTCACAGCAGTTCGATTCTAAACTACAGAAATTGCGTCAGGAGCTGCAAACTACCTCCGACAAGGTTAGTTACTTTTAGGCTCATACAAGTACTGTCCTGGTTGTAGTAAGATGAAATAATTCAAGGTAATTTTAGCTGATCACTGCCGATACCGAGCGCACTGCTCTCCGTAATGAGCTCAGTAAACTTCAACAAGAGCTCAAATTTGGAGCTGAGCAAATGCAGCGAAAGACTGATGAATATCAATCAACACTTGATGACCTTGCAAATGCACACCGAGTATCTGAAGATGGCCGACTGAATGCTCTCCAAGAGCTCGGTATATCTGTTTACTGCTTACTGGTTACGGTAGTCGGAGTACTAAACATTTTTTGTGTTCAGAAAGTCGCAAATACGAGATCAGCGACCTGCAGTCACGATTAGAAGGAACGGAACAGCGTCTAGTCACTCTACAACAAGACTTTATCAATGCAGACGCTGAACGAGATGCACTGGCAGACGCCATGCGAAGATTCCAGGTACACGCCGTCTCTCTGATGTTTCCTGATATTGTCATAGAAATTGAATGTGTGACTGAATCCCCGACATATTCAGAACTCTGCCAACCGTGTGATCAACATCAGCCGTTATACGATTGATGGAGGAGATCATATTGATGCTGGACGAGATGTTGAGATCCCACGAGGTTCTGGTGCACCACTGGATGAAGTGCAATATCCACGATCTGTACCGTTCCCAGTCGGCATCGACTACACTGGTACACACACAGGCGGTTAGTTCCCAGTCTATAACCTTAAAAACCTCAAATGAACGTCCATTTGGGAAATATTTTTCAGCAGGCGGTCGAGTAGCTACCACATTGAATGGCACTACTACTGTAAACATCAACGACACCGTCAACGTTACTCAGCTCGAAGACACACTTCAGCAGCTCGTTGGAAGAATCGATAAGCTAGAGTTGGAACGAGTAAGTAAACACATCTATTCCCAGGCAGCTGAGACTCTCCCATCGATGGTGCCACCTGCATTTCAGAATGAGCTTCGAGACGCATTGAATCGTCTGCGCAAAAAGACGAGTGAATCGCACACGACAATCAACAAGCATGAGACCAGATATAAGACGATTGAGGACAATTTGAACGACATTGAAGAAGGTAAGTAACTTGTAAAACTCAAAAATCTCGGTGGAACCACCAAATCTTCTTTTGAGCCGACATAAAAACCCCGTTCCTCCTTACTGGGCTCGTCTTTTAACGGTAGGGCCTAGCTGTAGACACCCAAAGAATAGTCTCTGGTTTAGAACCTCCCAACCCAAATACGAAAACACTTTTTGGACCAGAATCACATCTCGAACCAGGGGGTTCATGGGATTGGCCGATGGGTATTAGTATGGGAACCCAGCGGGGGATGAAGTAACTCTAGTGAAATATTTATTCCGCAACCAAAAACGATCACAGCAGTCACGTTGAAATCGGGTGTCCTCATAAGCCGCGGCTCCTTCACTCAGTGAACTAATCCGCTTTCAGATAAGCGAGCTTTGGAAGCCCGATTGGCGTCTGCAAAGCAGCTTCTTCGCTCCCAGGAAGAAGCGCTTAAACAGCGCGATGAGGAGCGTCGACAGATGAAGTCGAAAATGGTGGCCGCCGAGTTGCAAGCTCGAGGCAAAGAGGCTCAACTCAGACACCTCAACGTCAGTATCTCCATAGCTTCAGATTCAAGAAAAAATAATTTCAACTTCCAAAAACGAATCGAAGCATTTCAGGAACAACTCAAGAATCTGCGTACTGATCTGGAAAATGCTCATGCCGACATTCGTGCACTGCGAGATAGAGAGGAGAGTTGGGATGCAAGTCGATTCCAACTGGAGAGCAAGATGAGAGAACAGGACAGTCACACCCAGAAACTGCAGCTGCAGATTTCTTCGTTTGAAAGCGAAAGACAGGTGAGCAGTAAAAACCCTTCCTTCAGATGGATCCCCTTGAAATTGAAGCAATCCTTTACAGAGTCTCATGGAAAAAGTGAAAGAGCTTGATGGTGCTCTACGTCTAAGCGAGACTAAGGTTCAAGATATGCGAGATGATGCCGAAAAATTGAAAAGAGATCTGGCGAAAGCTGAATCATATGAGATCGAGCTGCGTAAGCATACGGAGCTACAGAGCAAGTCTGGCAATGAATTGCAAATGTTAAAAGAGCAATTATTGAATGCCCAAAATGATCTGAGCACAACAAACACGCGTAAGACACAGCTCGAATCCGAACTTCTCAATCTGCGCTCCGAACTACGTGACTATAAACAACGTGTACACGATGTCAATAATCGAGCATCAGAGCTACAACGTCAACTGCAAGATTCCAACTCGGAAAAGAACCGTCTAGAGGACCGAATTCTGACAATGGAGAAGGTATTTCTTCAGTTGATTTTGTAAAAAGTAGCCTCAGTAACAAGTAAGTACTTTTTCAGAATCTCAATCAACAACGCAGCACTGAAAATGAACTGCGACAACAATTGGATACTGCCAAGAATGACAAGAGAGCCGTGACAAAGGTGAATCGAATTTTACCAATTACTTTGTCGAATTAATAAAAATTGAATCCGGCCGTTCAATCCACCATTGTTTCCTGATCTTTGCTGAAATCTCCCGTTTCAGGAACTGGAAGAAATGAAACGCCGCGTAGCACAGCTTGAAAATGACCGGCGAGCTAACTCCCAACTCCTTGAAAACTGGAAGAAGGAGAAATATATGCTTCAGAAGAAGATCGAGATGGTAAACCAGGAAAAAGCTGAATCATAGGCACCGTCCATAATTGGAACTATTTCAGCTTGAAACCGAAAAACGTCGTACTGAGGCGGCGATTCGTGAGACGGCATTGCAGCGTGAGGCTATTGAGAAATCTCTCAACGCTATGGAACGTGAAAATAAAGAACTGTACAAGAACTGTGCCCAGCTGCAGCAACAGGTAAAGTATTTACTGCTTACATACTTGTTTACCCATGGAAATGTCGAATTTTCAGATCGCCCAACTCGAAATGGAAAATGGCAACCGTATCCTGGAACTGACAAACAAACAACGTGAAGAACAAGAACGACAACTTCAGCGAATGCGTCAGGAGAAAGGCCAGGTGAGTTAAATTGTAAATCCCCACGAAATTCCCACTTTCCAAGTGATTCCCCTTCAGATCGAGAAGGTGATCGAGAATCGCGAACGAACCCACAGAAACCGTATCAAGCAACTCGAAGACCAGATTGCTATCCTTCGTGATCAACTCGATGGAGAACGTAGACGACGCAGGTATGTTGCGGTATACACGCCCTTTTTCGGACGAGATCACGCAAATCTCCCGGTTTCAGAGATTTTGTTGATCGTTCATTGGTTAACGATATCGGACGTCTTGGAGGACATGTACTCGGAATCAGAAGCTATGGTGACAGCGGCCTTGATAATATACTACACGGTGGTAGCCGTTCTGTCGGGTAAGAACCATGTACAACCCGTTGGGCACGATCGGCACGATATCGATCGGTTGTAACTACCACGTCGTGGCAAATACACGACAATGGTGGAACCGTATGATGTCAAATTTAATTCGAATAATCCCTCTGTACATTTTTCAGATTTATTCCACGTTCGACATTTGTATCAAATCCTCTTACACCACCACTTGGCACATCAACACCTACACATAACAGAACTCTAGTCGACTATCGAGATTCCACAACTTCATACAGTCGCCGTGGCGCTGACGATACTGGTATGGAAGTGATAATCACGACTAAAAAACCCTACAGTGATCCAACACCCGTACCACTTGCTAAAGTGACACGCAAACACTCACCTAAAGAATCGGCTTCGATTTTTATACCGAGTGCCTAAAAACCAACAAGTTTTTCTTACAACAACTACAACTACAACTACATTTTACTGATAACTGCTCTCATCAGCTTTTTTTTCCTCTAAAAGACTGCTAGTTGTTTTCGTAGTACTAGACGGGCTACGCTAGCTGCAACCACCCGGTCCACCCCCCNCCCCCCACAACAACATTACTATAAAACTGGCATACAACTACAACTTGTCTCACGTGTACGTAGTAGTTTTTAACAAAATAGTTTCTATTAATACAGGTTCGGTCTACGGCGGATCGGTACGCGATCGTGATTCGGTCTATGGTGGTGGGGTCGGAAGTGGCGGTCGTGACAGTGTGTACGGCGGACGCGACAGTTCATTCGGACGCGATTCCGTCCGTGAAAAGGATCCTTCCGTCGTAGATATACCACTAAATCGTGGTGGTAGCAGTGGTGGTGGTGGTACTGCTGGTGACAATTCAGTGCCATCATCTATGCACTCATCCATGCATGGTTCTAGATATGATACACTAGCACCTAATCGAGATGATCTGTAAATCCGACAGAGAGAGAGACTGACTGACTTCACACTCCATACGCATTGGCCCAGAGCAAAAAATTCCTTTTTGCTAACTCGTCCCCCTCGTCCCCCCTTATCATGCACGTATACACAGATGTATAACTTACTACATACTACTACTACTCAATTCCCCCCACTTCTCTCGCAGCTAGCTATTCTAATGCTTCTGCTTTGTGAATCTTTCAAAGTAACCCCATGCTGCTACTACTGTAATGTTGATTGTTGTTTTTTTAAATAGTTACTTTTTTATATATGATTTTTTTACATACAATCCGTAACATCAGTCATCAACGACACATAAAACACTAATCGTGAAACACTGTCATCCACTATGGGCAAAGCAAAACTGCATTACAATTTATGTTCGTTAACGTGTTGTGCTTGCTATGCATAGAAATCAGAAGCCTATTTAGTTTCTTTTTTTGTGTATTTCTTGCAATTTGTAATAAAGCTGTGAAATGTCGTTGTCGTGCCGCTACTGTACCAGTTATTACACAATGAGTCATACATAATGTGGAATGTGAAGCAGTAGTTCTTTGGAAACGCGAACGAGCGATGCGAACTCCGGCGACCTCTCGATTGATCACCCCAGCAGTGGAAAAAAGAACAGTCGGCATGAGAACGCAGCAATCTGTCTGCTTATCATCGAACACTCAACACATTCACTCGGGGGACAAACAGGGGACTAAAAGCCCTGTGGGACAAATCAACAACAACCTCATTCATGGGACACCCCAAAAGCGGACAAAAGCCGATTAACCATAGGGTACAGTTACAGTAATCATTACTCAAACTTAGTTAGGCCTGGAATTTGTCAGCGATCCTAAAAACCTCTGCAACCTTGGGGACCGATTTACCACTTCCACTGTTGAGGTTTGTTGGGCAAGCAATTTAGACCTCCTAGATTACCCTTTCACCCCATTTCTACACATTACCTACCGCTAGGTATACCTATTCAAAAATTTGTAGTAACTTTCAGTCTGGTGATCCGGACATGACGCCATCCAGACCCTTTCGACAGCCAACGTTAGACCAAAAAACTTCGCAGTTACTAGTTATGCAAACACAAGTTTCAGAACTTTTTGAAACCCAGCTTTCACGAAACTGTGACGTAGCATATGTAGAAATTAGGCCGCATCATCGAGCTTCGTCATCGTTCCTCTCGAAGTGCCCATAAAGGTCCGAAAAAAGACATAATTGCTAGGCAACAAAGGAATACACGTCGAGTCATTCCAAGAAAGCTTCAAGTGTAGGGGTGTGCTAACATATGACAAACTTACAAATTCCCCTTTAAACCAAGTCAATCAAACATACCAATCGAACAAATGCGAACCTTATGACCTCGGCAAGCTATTCAGGGTAGGGCTAGCCCAGCGGTACAGGAAGTATAGCCAAAATACATATTTCGGCTTTTGTTTGAAATTCAACATGACCGAATGACTTTACTATTATCGACCAACTTCTTAGACTACTACAACACTTTCCTTTCAACGAATTGATAGTGCCGTCTAACGAGGCGGATTAGCTCCTGAAAAATTACTAAGCAGTTTGCTTACAAAAGTTTGACAGGATCGATATCCCGACAACGAAACACTCGACACCTGGCACTCTTATCACTTGAGAGCGTCATACTACTCTGAAGAAAAGTTATCGCCGACAAATGACGCAACTCTCGCGAAAATCGTTTTCAACATTGTAACACGAGAAATGCGCCATGAACTCAACGTTTAATCCGAGTGATGACGTCTTTTAGATGTGAACTTGACCTATACAATGAATCGACTGCACATATCTATCGGGTTGACTTCCCAAGAGCAGTCCCCACCTGGGAACAGGACAGCAAACTGATGGGGATCTCAATTCGAGACCATTCAACAGTTTCCCCGACATTGCCACATCCTTTACAACCCTTCGACTTCATCTATTATCAAAGTCTTGTATGACAGAGATTGACGGCCTCGATCTCGTTGACACAAGCGGAGGGAATCAGAAATCACAGGCAAGCATTCCTCCGAAGATAAAGCCAAGCGCAGACCTTTTTCTGATCGAAGCCATTCCCAAGACGTCTCCAAGGCAGTCAAATGGCGCTCATGAAAGAAAAAGCAGCGTCTGCAGAATGACATAAAAGTGCAAATCTTGACTTCTACCGCGATATCTGTTTCCTTTACTGCAAACTACAACTTAACGATGAAAAGGGAACAGTCTTGTTTATATAATTTTATCATCTTCAAACTTCTGACAGCCCGATTACACGAAAAGTAAATTGCAACAAAATGCAATGGCACTGCATGGCACCGCTCCAAAAACTGAAATCGAACCGTTCAATAATAAAGAAATCTGCTAAGGAACGTTGCTCTGAGGGTTTAGGCAACTATGAAGCTCTCGTGACTTAACACATTCGATTTTTTAACAGTAATATCGATATTTGATCAGAGTGATCACAGCGGAATTCGGAAATCTCCCAAAAGATGGTATGTCAAAGGCACAGTTCACGTTGAAAATGGTTTCCGAGATTTAACCCTGGGATAAACCTGTGACGCACGACGCCTGTGACGCCTAAGCGACACTGTCGGGTTGAAGAAGTCAAAATAGGGCGTAATATGTAAGGGCCCCAAAACCGGCTCAGCCGACGTACACACCCAAGGCAGACGAGTTGTTAAGCGTCACAAAAGCTGTAGAGGTTGTACCGTTCGCACCGGGACCCATACCCTGCACGCAGGCAGCGTATTGCAGCCAGCTGTATGCAATGGCGCGCACATTAAAACGGATAGAACAGATAGAAAATCGTTCAAATACCCCTTCAATGCAGCTTCTTCCGTAACATTCTCGTCGAAGCCCTAACTTTTCTTTCTTTTTGAAATCTTATGTTTCTCTAAATAAGCCGATTTTCACGTTTTCTTCGACACTTTTGCAATATTCGAAATATCATTTCCATTATTCGTATGAAAACAGAAACCTAGAAGTTATCGTGAACTGTGCCTTTAATTATGCCGACCTAGAAAAAAGGTTTCACCAGTAATCCCATTTCAAATAGTAATAAAAAAGCTGACTTCAAAATAATATAGAGAACAGCAACAGAATCGTTATGACTAATCGTACCGTGGAATTCGAACGTTTTCCTCAGACGATTCATGCCGACGATATTTTCCGGAATTCATCGTTGCAAGAGAAAAGGCGAGTCCGTGCAGCTTACGACATGATTTAAGTCTGCACGAGTGAGCTGGGACCCGATCTGGCTAAAAAACTAGGATTCACTCCACAGCGGCTGTGGCAATGATAGAAAAACAGATAGTACAGTTAGAAAAAATGGCAGAGTTTGCAAAAAATGACTTGTGAAGTCATCCAAATATTTTTTTTTGCAAATGATTGCAAGGAAGTGTAATGGGAAGAACAGTGTTCCTCAATTATAAATACTCCAAAATTCATTAGCTGAAGAGAACGAAAAATACAGTAAAGCTACTATACTCATTGGTGCAGTGTCCGTAAAAAATGTTCTCAGTTGATTCTAAAATCTTTCCTCATTGCACCCAATATAGAAGGCCGTGTGGTAGCAACAAGGCGCACTATCACATGCGCAAGGTCCGTGGATCAAATCCTGGATCGGTATCCGACCTGGCCAACCCCACATTTTCATTCGCTATGGAGCAGACGTGGTGCAGTG
>UZAF01016132.1:48045-60362 GCA_900617895.1 Haemonchus placei
TACTCGCATCTGGCAGATAAAAGCACTAATTTCTACATCGTCTGGCCAGTGTAAATCACTCTTTAGGTCATATTCGCGTATCGACACCTCACTTCTAATTCAATGCTTTCATGACGAGTTCTGATCGTCTCGCTGACGACCGTCCTAGCGTTCGTTTGCCGTCCCGAGAAATCCAGTCAGCAGCCACCCTGGTCTAATGGTTATCACGATATCGCATAACGTGTCGGGTCTTCCCGATCTTCGACTCCTTGGCGTAAACAACGGCATTCCTGGTCTTCGTTCGTTGACAGAGCTCGGGCCTTCAGACTCCCTTCTGTAGCATGTATAGGGAAATCCCTTCTGTAGCATGTATAGGGAAATTTCGAGCCTAGACCTTCCCAATGCGCCCTGCTTCCGTAGTCTAATTCCTAAAGGCGTTCGTCAAAGCGGGAAGGACCATAATATCCTATCGGTAAACACCTAGCCGGATGAACTTTGATCCTGCCTTAATATCCTTTTTTTGTTCACAGCCTTTTTATCGGCCTATCGAAAATGTACCAGAGGATGTATAAACAGACGTATATGTATGATGTATAACAAGCGCTGATGTATAACAAGCGCAAAAACCAGAACGAGAATCCAACGCCTACTTTTTAGCCCAATATTTTAAAGTTACAAGTAAATCTAGTAGACCCGGGTAGCTCAGGCTGATGGGAACTTCCATAATCTTACCGAACAATAATCACTGAGCTACCAAATGGAAGCAGCTCTCGTTGCCGTTAGACGGACTCCATTTACAAATACCTTCTTTCAGGGTAAATGTAGGGTCAAAACGACGAAAAACTATATCTTAAATGCTTCTTTGTATCTCTTCACGATTCCAACCATGGAATTTAAAGTTCCAACGGTAAGAACAAAGCCATCCAGTCGATAAGTGTAAAAGACTGTGAAAAGGCGACGCCCATCCCTTCATTACATGAAAAAAGCACTAAACTAAAACATCACAGGGCCGCTCGAAGGTGCAAAATACCAAAAAAACTTGCAATCGACATGTATTACACAGCGATATCTTTTCCGCTATTCATTTATAAAGCCACGTGAAAGTGTTTCGTTCGGTAATGCATAAACAAGTTTACAGAGACGTTGCTGTTTTCCTGCAGTTATACCTTCGAGTACTGGGGGTCAGACTTTGCAATCCTCAGTTGCTATTCATTCCAAAGGACAGATATGACTTATTGAAAGTTACGTCTGACTAACCCACACCAGACTGTAGACATGACACGAAGCTCTAAAGTTAGTCGTGCTATCCCAATAAAGGGTCAGTTCAAAAATATGCTCTAATCTTTCAGAGAAGATGTTTCTTCTTCTGGAGGCTGCTATAGACTGCCTTTCTCGCCCATTCACCTTAGCGGAATACACTTCGTCACAGGGTCCATAGGCTTGGCCACGAACGGATGCATGGCACAAAGGTGTCAGCATTGAACCACGTCATCGTTCGCAGAGATCTTGAGACCACCTCCAAAGTTAACGCATAAGGTGACCTAGTTTTGGCGGTGCTACCTGACCTAAGCAAGTACGCACGAGTGAGCTCGGCGAAAGTATAACATGGCGCGAGGATTCCCCTCGATTTCCAGAACTCATTTTAGAAAATATTATTGAAGGACAGCAAAAACAGTCAGGTGTGACTTGGTATTTCAACATAGAGCATAGTCTAGAAGATAGGTCGGAAACTAAAGCGGTCTTCAGCAACTACTCAATGAATTCGATCTTCCAGGAGCAACCCACTAGAGCCATTTGGTGACGATCACTTTGGTTCGAATTTTCAGACCCTCCTTTAGAGCATGGCAATGGCACCCCAGTGTTAAGTCTACCTCTGTATAGAAGTCATCATTACTTGTGCAAGCATCTAAGCCGGACTTAAAGTTCCTAGCAAGATTACTGGAAATTCGAAAATATTAGGTTGTCGCGAAAATTATTTCTGATTCCATACCACCAGGTCAAGTTTTCTAAACGTCAAATATCTATTTGACCGTCCGTTCTTTGGCTTCAAGGTATAAGCTTCCTATGGTGTTTTGCTGTACATTGCTTTGCTGTACATGAATCTATCTTCTCTATCTCAATCTCCTACTCAGATTTCTTCAAAAGTACCGCATCTACTTTTTTCCACATCATATGCCCTCCTATACGAACAGGTGAGATGAGGAAACGCTGCTTTCCGCAGACTCGACGGTCCTATGATGGAGCAAGACCCACGATCTGACAACTATTAGGGAAGCCCGAAATTCCTTGAAGGCATGCATTATGTGCTTACTTTCCCTCAACCTCCTACTTATACTTTTCCCAAAAGACCATTCCTCCCAGATCCGATTGCGTCCACATTATATGCTGACCTATGAGGTAAGGTGAGGTGAGGTATCTTTTCGCGACGTCACCTTCCGAGTTCAAATTGGGCACTCTCATACTGAACATCCTTCGAAAAATACACTCAACGGGAATTAATGAAAATAACGCACCAAACCCGATGGTTTCACATTTCCCATGTGCAAAACCTACCTTGAACTAACTAGTAAAAATCAGCTCTCATTTCGGAATCACTATTGTTGCAAACTACCACTTTTCACAGTTTATTAGAGAACATTTGGTTTTTGAGATTCTGCACCTCCTGGAGTAGAATATTAATTATGAGTTAGGGATAATTAAAGTGAAAGGGTACATAGATGGGTAATGAGGTGCAGTCTCTAGAGGAAAGCCATCGAGCGAAAACAGTTAATACAGTGAGTCGCTGAAAAAAAATTGTAAAAATTGATGGCTTTTAAAATGCCGTCTACATAAGGCTCAGACAAAGGCTTCCTCACCATACATTCACATCATACTGTATATTTCATACAAGTACTCCAATAACCCTGATTTAACTATAACTGTAGCTTGTAGTGACCCCTAAAATCTTATAAATCTCCNTTTTTTGTGATAGAAGTCCCATTTAGTTATGGTAGCGCTCAACAATGATGGCTTTTCTACCATTCTAAATCAAAAAAGGCTTTTTTTCGCTACATAATTCGATACTCAACTATAAAAACGCCAAGTGACAAGTTTCACCCCAAATAACATTTTCCTTATCCAAAATCATGATAAGAGAAACATTTCCACTTAAAATGACTCTTCAAATTCAACAATGAAACTTAAAAAAATTCAAGCGAATATTCTCAACTGTCCGATGTTATCGCGCTCCAACACAAACAGGGAACTACGGTATGCAGATTTAAATCACAACACTGCTTAAAGGCTAATTGTTTATGAAAGTTTTATAAAAGTTTATACCTCTGGGTGCAACGTCATCCCGAGCCTATTGAAACTGAAAGGCAGGAAAAGGGACTACTACCGGATATTGCGAAAAACGTGACAACTTTGCTCGGAATGGCGTTCTGGGCAGGCTTTCAAATTGGAATTACGGAGGATTATTATATTCTACATCCCCTACAAAAACTCTTCTGAAGGTTTTGATCGTTCGGGACGCTTTATTCGCCTTTACAAAAGAGGTCGCCCACGAACCATCGAATACCGACCATTGAGGATGAACCCAACCACTGCGAGCCATCAAACGTCGTAAACACGTACGTAAACATATGTTGGGAAAAATCAAATAACTTCTTATCAAAAGTTTTTAACAAACACTCGAAGGAGGTTGTTTTCCATTGCCGGCGAAAAAAAAAGAACTAAAAATGACTAAGAGCTCCTGTTTACATTGAATGTATGCGTTTGAAAATTTCTAAACAATCGTGAATAATGCAAAACCAAACTACAGCAACTCGGAGTAGGGTATGCCACTCACGCTGGAACACACAATCACACCAACCACTGTCCATATGAAAATTACTGTCCACCAACGTGGACAGTAATTTTCATATGAAATATTCTGCTCGGATGGAAGTGGAACGGTGGCAGGTGGTACCCCTACCTCGCTAATAACCCGTGGGCCATATCGACTTGAATCCTTTTCGGTTTGAATACCCAAGACAGCACTTTACAACGGTTGACGCTGAACTCGTTTGGATGGATAAAAAGTTAAAAGTTAAGTTGAAAAGTGGTTCACTCGACAAGTTCTAATGGCTACCCAATGCAAACCATCCATTCCAACAGAAGCTTTCAAATGAAACCGAATAATCGAGCCCTTAGTCCTCCGAAAATCTCAGTATTTTTGGTAACACCTCTTCCGAGCACCTTCACCTAAACACAACTTTGTTTCTTGTCAGAGACATGAGCCACTGGACGCGCAAGGAATAAGTACATATTGATTTTAAGCAAAGCAAATGATCTCTAACCATAACTATGTATACATCTCTGAACAAAATATGGCAATTAAAAAGACAAATGATAGAAACATATGATAGAAAAGGACCATAAAAACTCAAGGAGACGTACGTCGCCCTTACAGAGTATCAAGACCACAATATCCCAGAGTTCCGAACAACAGTAGCTTTTCATTCAATTTATGGAACCAGTCACCTCCTACATAAAAAATATGGTCCTAGGAAACTAGGTCGTTGTGGAAGTAACTAACTTATACAAATGTATAACACATCTAAACCCTACCGTACACTGGTTTTTTCATCTTTTGCGACATGGGGACGCTATTTCAACACGATTGCTGCGCAAATTTGCCACTCTCGTATGCGACATATTTGTTGGGTAGTTAGCATACCCTCATGGCCAATTGGCCCGACATGCTTACTCACCTAATAATGAAGGTTACATGTCTCACATCCGAACCAAGCCACGAAAAATCCGAAAGCAGCAGAATTCATATCAGTTCACATGGAGATTTCAAGCAAAATTGCTTTCATTTTGATATTGGAGTAAAACTCGAACGGGTCCCAGTTCCCCAAGACTACCAATTAGCTCATACAGCTCACCTGAAATCAATGCAAGGACGTTCGCTGGATGCCGCAAGGCTAATGTTGCAAAGAATAACGGTACAAAAAGTATAACTTGCCGCCATTTCAGGATCTTTTCTTCGAAACTTTGATTGTTACTCAAAGACTTGACACATCCAATGAAAACGAAACAAAAAGCAAAACTATCGAAGAACATGATGTTTTTGGTCCTCTGTGGCTCGCGACAGGGGCGAATGGAGACGGTACTGTCGCTCACTCAGTGAAGTCGATGATCAACGGGACGATAGGTTATGATTTTTTGCACAGAAGAGAAAAACAAACTTGACAACAAATATGATATTCAAGTAAAATCGAGGAAACTAATTAATCGAGGAAAACGGGAAAGTGGCGTCGATTGCCATAATCATAACTGTCTACCACTGATTTACACAGCAACATACCCGAGAAGTCCTCCACATTCAATCAAGTGGCCGTTGGCAACTGCAACATCCAAGCTCATGAATGTTGAATTCGTGTTCTCCAACGAAGCAAAGTGGTAGCGCCTGATGAAAAATGCAAGGGGCTGAAACAAAAAATACTTCGGCCAAACATGAATGCCACCTGTGATTTGCATAACAATTAACCCAAAAAATTAATTTATCCAAAGATCCATTTGAAAACGATTAAAACACCCAAAGAGGGTCAGAAATGACACGTTCGAACTTCAGCACTTTAATTCCTTGCTCAAAATGAGTTTAAAAGTGATAATTTCGTCTTAGACGCAACAGATCGGTAAGTGGGTCTTTTATGTACTCAATAAGCCTAATGGATCCCTTTTTAAAGTTCTCTACTATCTAGTGGAGGATGACAGCTCTTGAGATTCTTTTGGGAGGTCCAGTAGTGACCAAGTGGACAGATACTCAAATTACCTCCCCATCGTAGCAAAGTAACCACAACAGAATGTATGAAAAGAAGGGAAAAGATAAGAGAGGTATAAGCAGTAACCTGTATATATGGTTAACCAAATACTTACCTTTTAACCAGGACGGGAATCCCTGACTCCTCGCCATTTTTTCCATCACCGAGCCGAAAAACAGGCAACTCCTTTGCCAAGGTTTAACTATTCCTATGCTGTGCGCAAAACCTTTCTAGAACAGAACCGCAGGACAAAAGCGCTGTAAATCCTGTGCATTAAGTCGATAATGAGAAAACACAGTAAAAGGAAGCTGCAAGAGTAAAACATTCACGACGAACTTCAACATTAATGAATCACTTGAATGGAACAAACGATACTCGTACGAAAACCGGTAAGATGTAACAAAAAGGAACGAGAACGAGCGAGCATTGATAAAAAAAATCAACTGATAAAGGAATACAAACTAACCTGCACGGAAATGAATCAACCTCACGCTGAAATCTTTACCACGTATTTTTTCTAAGAAATCAATCGAACCAACCTGATTGGGGACAAGACAACTCCTTCCAAAACAACATGGCAGAAATATCTTATGAAACCATTTCAACCATTTCGGATTCAAATGACCATACGGTTCTTCGTTTTTCGGTTTGAAGACACCAATGATTTTCTGAAGTAAACCGAAATAAAACTGACTGCTACCACTGTAGTCTCCAAAAAAAAATATTTCAAAGGATGTCAAAGGCTATTTTAAATAAATCGCTCTTGTTCCAAAAAGTGCAACATAAATAAAACCTAAAATTACAATATCGTGGCCGATTGCAGTTAAAAAAGCTCCACGCCTTTCCATCCAAAAGTTCCCTCTTGGACTTTATCTTCGAACACACATTGGAAAGGTGAGAGTTCACTAAGGCACCCACGCTCGATTACTATTGGCGGACCTCTAGCAAGGACCAATCACAGGTCCTCTTTGCACATTCCTTCTTAGGTATGTATTTGGCATACATGATGGAGGAAAAAGTAAAACAAAGAACAACCAGGGACTCATATTGAGAAAAAACGTATCGCACTAAACAATAATATTTTGTGTAAAACTATGTAGAAAGAAAAAACGGTCAAGGAAGGAAAAAAAACATTTAAAGAATTTATAACCTACCCCTTGCATGTTCTTGACAAAGTATGAACCGCTTGAGCCTTGTGCAATACGTTCAGGAAAAACTCCGTTATGTATAGCACGTATTGCTTCATCCACAACTGCTTTGAAGTCGGCACCCGTAGTACTACCATATTGTTCTCCTAAAAACTATGAATTAACAAAAATTAATATAAATTTGTAAGCATGCAGGGGGAAAGTTTAAGTGAGCATTCCGAGGACAGTGGGCAAAATTCAAAAACTCAAAGAGAGATGTTGAAGCAGGGTTATCAGAGTCTTTCTAGCCTTCGCCTATCTTCAAACAAAATCAAAAAATTTCTGAAATACGGCTCAACTTTGGTACTCTGTTCACTGCATGGATCACTCAAAGTTTCCTTTGGCAAATTCTCATTTTCGGATACCCATGCGGTGAGCTCGATGGCACCTAAGTTGGAAGCAAGTAAACTATTATTAATGAAAACATTCTTATGTGAAGCTTATAAAGCCCGGCTCATATCGAAGTAACTTTCTGAGATCGTTGTTGAGTCATTCATGGGTTCCATTAACAAGTTCTGTGAACTAATAATTGTACTTTCCTAGTTTGCGGTCACAGGTCCCACGTTACCCAGTACCCGAGATGATGGGTAGCGTGCTTGGATTTCCTATGATCACGCTCTAGGGACGTTCGACATTCATAGTCCATAATTTTGATTAAAAACTGCGAAAACCACCACCTTTGAGCGGAACCCATTCACAAAACAATAAAATCTCAACCTCGACCGGCCCAACCGTACGGTTTCTGCGAAACAGTACCATTTGGGGCAAAAAACCAAGAAAAAAGCTTGATGAACTATAACTACGTCCGGCTACTCTAGTAGGGGTAAATCACAATCACAAAGAAGTAAAATAAAACTGTACAAAAACAAATACTCGAAAGAAAACTTGAGTACCAGTATTAGTTCCCTCATCATCGCTAGAAGCATGATGCTCTTCACTTTCACGCTCAAGTCGACGACCGAATTCGACAGTAACTGGGTCAGCTGATGACATTGGGCGATGTAATAGAGGAGTTCGTTCCAACTGAAATATTAAATAGTAGCTGTTATGGGGAAATTCCAGAAAATGATGACGGGACATAGCTGGACTCATTTCTTGCGAAATTCGATACTCGTATTAAGAGAGTTGCGAAAGAGGCATAGTATTTGAGAGAGCATTCACACACACCAGAACTAGTTCGATTTACTTTGGTCTCGTAAACTGGTATAGACGGATAAAGCTCGATCTCATCCAATCAAAAGCCCCGATCAAAAAACTACAGCGCGGAACGACCATTACTCTCAAAGTTTAAATTGTAATGACGAATCATGGGATATCACGTTTAGTAGAAAATAACACGTACAGATTTGATGGGTTAAACACCGTATGCTTCCGAAAAATACGAAAATGAATCAATACTACAACATTTCGTCCAGCAACATTCTGAATAAATAGAAACATGTGCCCACCACTGCTGAACATCATCGCAGCACGCCCCCCCCCCTCTTCGGAAAGAATGGCAATCCAAAAAATTCAATAAAGTCAAACAGCCAATTTCTTTGATGTGTTGATCAACAGGAATTCGTAAACGTCTGTTTGGAGCCTAGGCCATAGCTGTGCAGCTGAAACCCAACAAAAACTAGTAACCACTGAAACCAACACCATTTCATCAGTATGTAACAATCCAACGAGTGAGAAAAATGGGGTATCGCCAATAAAAATCCGGGGGAAACCATTCAAATCATCCATAAACAAGCCATGACAATAACAAATTATATGAAAACGGATCAAATCAACGCTCAATCCTTTTGAAAGCCAGCTATTTTCAGCAAAACGAGAAGAATAATATGGATGACTCACAATCTTGCCCTTTTTCTTCGTTTTACTGATGAGGCCGACGTTTTCGTCAGTGAAATCGCCCTCGGATTCTGAATTCATGGCTTTATTTCGCAGTACTTTGGATCAATAATTTCTCATAGATTACTCTTAGAAGTAAAATAAAAAAACCTAGCTAGTAAAAAGTAATAATTACCTGAGTTACAAGAGAAAGAAGCTCTCATAGAAGTAGCTGGCCCGAATCCTGTAATTTCAGTAGGTCTTTTTATTAAATAATAAAAACTGAACGAAGTATTCATTCATCAAACGACATGGCAATGTGCAATGACGAATGTGCAAACATGGGAGATCGATAGCCACATTTTCCATGAAAGACGTCATTTAGTCCGGGATATGAAAAAGTATGCACAGGGGAAAAAGAAAAAGGAACATCTGAATCTGATGGACTGGCACATGGAGCAAAACATCAAGTATAGATGGGCACTAGACCTTGTTTCCCACTCAAGTTCGATCCATTCAATCAAGCAGCCGAAATGGTAGTCTATAACTGGTAATTAGCTATAAATCAAGCAAATGAACGTGTCAGAAAACTGAAGAATTGTGAATGAACACGGAGATCGGAAAGATAGGTATCTCATCGAAGATGCTAATCATGTTCGTCGACTTGAAATAAGAGGATCTCGCCCTTTCGAACACATGAAAACGGCCGCTTCGATATCTCCGAAGGCTAGAAACAACTGAATAATTCAAAAACAATGAAAATCCAGTACAAACCCGAATTTTTAGCGTAATTTTGCTGCAAATGGTCGCGAAACACCGTAAAATAACATGTATTAGTTGCGTCACGGAAGTATGAATGTGGAATTACGGTAGGACTTTTAATCCAAGCCAAGTTTTTCTCTTGTCATACTTAATGAAATGTGCTAAGACAACTAATCTTTGGACAAGTAATGAGGCCAGACCTTCCCCATAAGCAGTAAGTCAATAATTATTCAGTGCGATAGCTTATCGCGGGAATTCAAACCTTTGAAATGAAAAGTGGTTATTGCGAAACGAAAAAAAAACATAACTTGTCATCATTCTGTTAATTATCTTATCAATTTTAAGCCGTTAACAATGATAAATAACACTGTGACATGTGCTCTATACCAGTAATTTATCAAAATGAATCCAATAAAGTTCACTATGTAAAAGGGAGGCTTATAAGGGAAATGTGTAGTCTTATTTGGAGTTACACCTATATAAGAGTAGGACGTAAAACTGCTTATGAGCTGCTGCTAGGGAAAATCGCTTTAAAACAGTTTCTGCATTGTAAAGTAGGTAATCAGTTCCGGACACCATAAACAAAGGAAGTTTATGATTTATATGGTTTATACAATTATAGTAATTACTGCCAAATATTAGGTGGACGTTAGGTTTTTTTCTGTTCTCCGGTTCGTCACTGCCATGATGGCGGCGACGACTAGCTTCACGTATCGATCGGTTTGTTCGTGTTCTCGTCGTCGTCGGCGGTCGACAGCAACCGCAATTTTTGTGGCTGCCATCGTCGTTTTCCTTCAAAACACGTACAAATCGTTTCCAATTACTTTTCCGATTGTTTCTGTTGAAAAGTTCATGTTCTGCTGATCTATTTGAGCTAAAATTTGATGAAATTAATGTATTCTGCTGACTAGACAACTACTTGGTGTAATTTCTGCGCGCTTTCGGAATTTTCGAGAAAATTCCCGGAAAATTTGGAACGTTACTTTTACTATATGGTTATACAAGCCTTACATTGTGTTACTAACTGATTCTACTGGGTGTATTTAAGACGAATTCCGTATCAAATGTAATTAACTAGAAATTGCAACTAGTTGAACTTACTGGTAAAACTAGGGGAATTTTAATTAAAAAAAAAAACAAAAAACTGCTTCTGAAAAAGATCACGGTATTGGCAAGGCAAAAATCGATTTTTGGAGAATATGAAGACCACTATTTCGGTTTGACCAATGCTTTTTGAGAGATGATAGAAGTTACTAGTAAACGCTAACAAAGTTGTATAATTTGTAATTCATCACTTCTAGCGGTTTACGAAAACAATGTAAAAAGCAATAACTGAAGGAAAACTTTGTGATATTGATTGGATAGTTGGGAATTGAAAATGCGCTTGGAGAGTGCCGTGTGGGTGGAAAGCTGCTTCAGTTCAATAGGTTATCACGAGTCCTCCGTCGACCGATCGATATTTCATCGCTTTTGGTCCATGGTTACTCATCGTTGCTGATGAGTCATAGGTCTGATAGGCATAGTTTTTTTTACAGCTCTTCATCGTTGAAAAAAACTTAAAATATGCAAGGCATGCCTTTACCGCTGAATCGCGTCGTTTCAATCGATTCCCATGCTTTCAACGTCTCCTTTTGCCGCCCAGAAATGGCACTGTTCCATGAACGACGCTATGTTAATTTTTTTATTTACTTGCCGTCAGAAATGATGAAGTATCTCTCTTATTCACAGTCCTCGGTACTGCTGATTAACTATGCGTGTCTCTGAGCAACGCTGCCCGTTCTGTTGTCTTGTTGATTCCTTCTTCAAAAAATTCCTTTTCCTTCATCTTTTAGTTCTAAATGACTGAATCTCTGGTTACTACTTAAAGACTGAATCTATTGTTAAAAAGAAAGAGAACGGGCGATTTTTTTCTGTTGGCCCACTATTCACCCCTCATTGTTCTGTCAGTTTTATCTTGAATCCTTTCCCTCTGAGTCTTAATATGTTGTTAAATGATACGACAATCGATTTCAATCAATGCATCAGTCGATTTTGATCGATATCTCCATTTTAGACGAGGATATTTGTGTTTAACTTTCCTCTTTCTTTTGAAGTCGGGTGCTCAGCCTTACTCTGCGAGGCCTTCGACCGTAAAGCCGTTGTGGTCCTTTTATTTTATGAAGAAGCTGCACTATTTTTTTAAATGAATTTTTCATAACTTGTTTTTCCTTACCTGCTTTATTGCTTTCGGATTAATTGGCTCTTGGACTCATTTTGAACGGGAGAGGTTCAAGGCGTAATATTACACTGTTGTGTGCTCTTATCTATGCAAACCGCCCCTCGAGAGCCCTCCGTTCCAAATCCAGTTCTCATTGTTTTCCAAGAATATTGATTTCACAAATATCTTTTATATACCAAGACCTAATAAATCTTGATTTCTGTGTGGAAGGGATACCCTTTGGAAAATCAATATTATCAATCGAAAGGTCGGGAAGACGGTTGTGCATAACACCAAGACTGACCTGTGGCATCCAGGACCTGTCAGCAGATCGGCAGATCCTCTATATAGCTCTCGAAATTGGAATCCTCGGAGGGTGTCGAGTTCATGAGCAGATGAGGAGGCGGGCGGGTGTTAATGAAATTCTTGAAATCTTTAAATTTCTCAATTTTCTCAACAGAACAACGTGATCGTTGAAAATTCCTGTCACTTCGTCTCATCCCCACTGAACGGCTCGTCATCGTGTATGTTTCTGTAAAATGGATTATTTTTTGAGTTAATTCCAATGTTCAATAGCTTGATTTTAAC
>UZAF01016132.1:67225-83831 GCA_900617895.1 Haemonchus placei
TTTTTTTTGGTGTTGTGTTTTTTTGTGTGTTTTTCTTCCCGGAGGGGGGGGGGGGGGGGGGGGGAGATATACACATGAGCCCCGTTCCCTTGGTTTTGTGCGGGTCTCATTCCCCTCCTGGCTAATGCTGCCACTCAAAGGAGCCAGTCGAGCTATTGGCCATTGATATTAGCCGATTATAACGTCGTACTTCAGAGGGAGACTCTTTTTTCAATTCTATCAATGGCCAAAAGTGGGAGAACGCCTCTAGGAAGCTTGGTGGCTACTTGTAGAATTCTGTCATGCATATGAAGTTATGAAGACACTTTGCAAGCGCAGCAACTACTCGATTATGATAATTCCGTATAGTTAATGCTATTAGTGCAATCTGTTTGTAAGATCCTTCTATAACTTACAGTTTTTTTCGCTTTTAATTATTGTCTCCATTCGGTAAAGTGTTTAATGCTTTCAGTCAGATAATCGAGCAGAAATATGTATATTTGGTGAACATTCATATAAAAATATCAAATCGAGTGTCCTTACATGCGAAAGATGTGGAAATGAAGTTCCAAAGGTGAGGTCTCCTTCTCCACTTTTTTTATCAAGACCCGGTAGAGATAGGCTGTAGACATTCCAATATATAATCTCAGAAATGGGATGCGAGCTAAAAACGTCGGGATATCTGAAAATTTTGAAATGTCATAATTACTACTCTGTCCATGTACTGATACTTTGCTGTGACGGAGCAAAGTAGTAATATATGAATAGAGGTTTGTGACATTACATTTCTTACCCACCGTAGTCCCCCTACCAATAGAAAGTCGTTTCTGGCATGGTTTTTCAAGAAACAGTTATTATCGGGTAGAAGTGGTGTAGTGGCAAGTGGCGCATTTCACATACCCAATGGACAGGTTCAGATCCCGGATCGATATTCGTTCAGGAGAACCATGCCTTCCGTCCCCTCGGGGTCGGTTAAATTGTACCAGTTTCGTCTAGGAGGATAAAAGCACTGGCTTGTACATCGGCTGGTCACCGCAAGTTATTGTATAGGCCACATACGCATTCAATATGTCATTAGGAGTTTATGAGGATTTCGAAAGCGGGGGCGCATCCCTCAAACGGGAATGATTAACGCAAAAGGACTTTGTCCTTTACACTTCATAGTTGTTATCAAGACGTATAGAAGATGCATGCAAGTTCCATGAGTTGTATTGCTGGAATTTGGAGCTGGCTCTGGTGTTTTGCTCTGATATCTGTTGTTGCAGGACTATGTAGTGGAAGCTGTGAACGCCATGCGATTCATTGACCAGATTTTCGAGGATAGAGAGCTAGAACAGGTGAGTAAAGTAATGGGTTCCATTTATATTATTGCCGCCAGGCTTTAAATAAATACATATGCAGTGAAATATAGCAATGCTCTTTAAAAGTCATTGTAGTTCTTTAGATGCCAAGTAAGACACGAGTAGAGTTCTTGGAGGATTTGTTGGAACGATTTACAAAGATTTTGTCCGGTTGCAATATCTACCTCTGCAAGCTGGTTCAGGTGTGGTTTTCAAGTTCTTAAAGTAGACCTCCTGTGTTCCATGTGTTTTTACCTGAATCGAATTGAATAGTAACATCGATGCAATTGTATTACTTTGGAGTTAATGACAGTGATCACGGTAGCGTATGCATCCCATATTTACTCCACTATACTCTTCCTAGTGTNNNNATAGCTCCTCCCATACGCCTAGTGTAAGCTTTTGGGCGAATGTATTGGATTTGCTGATATGAAAATTCGCTTCTTTTCCCGATTTTCGTTACAAGTAACCACTGAAAGTGCTAGCCATTGTTTTAATTGAATGGTTACATTAAGTCGTTGCTGACAGTCGTCATTTACAGAACCTCATTCCACTTATTGATCCGAATAACAATCAAGATCTTCTTCGGTTACATCTTCGTTCGGAAAATTGCGTTCGACGTTGTTTTCCAAAAAATCATCCAGCAATCGCATTTCATTTGAGGTTTGTAAAATAAAATGAAGCTACTTAATCGTAGTGCTCGTTATAGTTCAAAAAGTTAGCGTGTCATTAGACTCGAAACAAGACTGTGATTGGTTGGCTCCGCATATCGACCAATCAGTAATCCTGCTGGCCATATATGCTGCGGTCTAAGACGTAGATCTCTTTTTCGAGTGATTTCTGCTTGTAGTTATTTCTCGACTAATTGTCCTTTGTAATTTGTCAGCGAGGGATGGTGGCAGGTGGTGCCACTTCCACTGAAGAGGTCGAAGGCTCGAATCATGGAATGAATTTCGAAAACTTAACCGTTGGTCCCATTATGAACGATATGTTGGTGATAGATCCGTCTAGAGGTGCCCGTCGTAATTAAAACCGGATGGTCCTAAGATTCATTGTAAAGGCAAGGTACTCATAGCAGCGAGGTTTCTTGATAGCAGGAAAGTCTAGTTCGTGGCGCATCTCAGATGATGCATGCCCAACTATTTGGTCTGCAATTGGTCAATGTATTAAAAGTTCTGAAGTAAATGAGTGTTCATTACTTTTCAATTTTTATATTTCAGGAACATTGGTATATTTCTTAATAATCTGAACCGATATGAAGAAGCACTAAAGTATTTCCGTGAAGCACAAGATATAATGGTAGGTTTTAGAGTGAGCGGATTTTATTTGAGCGCTTTTTGGCTGTTTTCAATTATTTTCACCGATTTAGGAATTTACCTTGGATGCCGATCACCCGATGACTGTAGAGAACCGGTCTTTACTGGAGCAAACGATGAAGAATCTTGGTTGCACAGTGGAACCGGAAAATCCTACCAAAGCTGAAGACCCCCGAACGAACGCCGACCTCCCCAACGGAGACGAGAAGCGCTCGAAGGAGGTTGAGGAAGTCCCTAAGGATCTGAAAAATGAAAAGAAATCCGATGTTGTTGTGAAGCCTAGTCAGCCATCAAGGGGAAAGCCTGTGGGGATAACATGCGGGTTAAAAAAGAAGTGCACTGATCTGTTTTCTGATGATCTTTCCGACTTACCAGAATTGATCCAGTAATTGTTATGTTGTTACTAGTTTTTTAAGCGATTAACTTATTCTCAGATTAGGTTCTACTCAAATTTCTCTCTGCTCATCTAGTCTTTGGAGGCCTTATTATCTGTTGATAGAATCAGTCTTTAACATGTGGTCGTTCTCGTCTTTCTTTTTCGACTTTTTTTCGTCGCTTCCTCGTCGTTTACCCCTCTTTCTTCATGTTCTGTTCCGTTATGAAATCAGCTTTCGATTCGTAATTGTGTGTCTTGTGAGTTGGTTGGCCTTTGCTGTCAGCCAAAGTCGCTTTTAAGCTTTATTATTAAGCTTTTTTCTTTGTTGTGTTTATTCAGGGGGCTTATATTGGTACAAATTTGTTACGTTTTAAACTGGTTTTAAAGTATGTTGCATTTAGAGTTGTATATATTTTTGTTGGAAAACAGTTTGATAGGGTGGCCTAGGAATTTGTAGAGCTGCGTACTTTTCATGAAAATCAATAAATTTTATTTCTAAGGTGTACTTTTTTGGTGTCTATTGAAAAGGAATCGGAGCCGTGGGCATTTCTCGTGTATCTGTCTCTATGTATTTATGTAACCATGATGTTACGAAATTCATGATGACGAACTGCTATGTATTACTTCATAGTTATTTCATAGTACCGTCAGCAGCTCATCTGAGCATCGAGAAACCGCCGTCGACGTCGTCGTCCTCGCCCGCCCACGCTGCCGCCGCCGCCGCCACCACCGCCACCGCCACCAACGCTGCTGCCGCCAACGTCGTTGCCGCCGTTGACCTGCTCGTCGTCACCGTCGTCGTCGTCGCCGTCGCCGTCGACAATGAATCGTCGACATTTACCAATTCAACCGATCCGAAGGGATTCGGAAAGCTTTGAATTGGACACTCAGAAACAAATGATTATGGATGACACGGTGGAGAACAAAATTATTGGACAAATGTAAGTTTTATTTGAGTAAATACGAAGTAATATTTATATTTGAATGGATAATTGTATGTTGTGAGGGCCTCTGTGCAATTTTACCGTACAAAATTCTGTAGTGAGGTTTTTATATTGAAATGTAACGATGCCTGTTTATACTGTAAGAGTAGGTAACCAGCTGGTTGTTTCATTCTTGCCATTTTTTTGGTGATCTTGCTGGCTCATATAGCGCACGAAAATTGGCAGCTAGTCAAACTGAAGAGGTAGAGACAATACAGGGCGTTGGGTGACTAATGGCATGCGCCACGCGTTCAACGTTGAATTGGAGTCGGAATGACAATTGATAGCGTACATGGTCTGCTTGTTAGTGGTGATATCAGCTGGTACATCCGTATGTGTCCTTATCCTTCAGAGCAAGTCTGGCACCACTCAATGAACACTTGTTATGATTAAGTGTGGCGGGGTACGGGGGTGGGAAGGGTGCAATCATTTCCATTGTGTGGGTTGTCACACGATGGAAATGATTTTGCATGGACGGAGCATTTTCAGGTGGGCTATGCCATCGCAATATGTGAATTTTTGATGGGTTTACAAATTGCCAAGGGATTATTTTGGAAAAAAAAACTGAGTAATTTTCAAGGTAGGAGAGGCAGCCGTTGGTTGAAAGCGTGTGGTAGAAACCAAGAGCCCGAGGACTTGAACTCAAACCCGAGGGTTTTGATATCTTGAATCATTCATGTTTCCTCAACTCTTTAATGTTCCTAACCTGTCCGTGAGAAGGCGGCATCGGGGGTTTCAGTGTTCTCATATGAATTAATTCAAAAGTTCGACCTCTATGACAGGAATAATTTCAAATACAGATGGTAGAATTTTGGAAAATCCGCTACAGCTAGCAGTAACTATGCAGTATCTTTGAATTTATCATAATAAGCTATTCACTCGTGTCGATAAAAGAGGACAGTTCAACTGAATTTCTTCTATCGTAGGCAGAATTCAGTTTACCCTGACAGTCCTCGTGAACCAGCAGAAGACATCTGAAGACGTGTAATAGGAAAATTGCAGCATTTTGAAACATTTCAACATGTAAAATCACTTGGTTGAACATAAAAAATTTCAAATCAGACTGGGATCGAAATAAAAAAAAATATTTCTCTTCACCTTCTCACTAAACAGATTACCTTCCTCGCCCTTTATTGAGTGTGTGTTGGTTTGTCTGAGGAAGAGGCTGTATAAATTAAATGTATACTGATTAACCGTACTCATTCTGTCTTACCATTACTATCCACAGAAATGAAATTTCAAACTCTTACCTAAGGTGAAATACAATAAAATGCATTGGCCGCAGAAATTTGCATACGAGGTGCTTTATTCGACGGGTTAGCCTCATTAAAATGTGCTAGACTCCCCCCTTCACATGTACGGCGCATCAGAAAAAGACCTTTGGTACGGAAAGGAGGGCCTGCGTGTGTAGCCGTCCGGAGTGAGGCCTTCATTTCAAGTGTTTTGATCAGAATCCTTAATCATTAGTAAGGTTGTTCGGAGGGGTACTGCTGGATTAATGGTTCTCAGTACTGTAATTCTTAGAATGGACGGATAATCTTTAAGTTGGATCTATAACGGGAAAAAAATGATTTCGCAACATGTACGTAGTAAGACGGAGGAGTGGCGGGGAGACGGTTGTCGCTGGGTGGTCCACGTAGAGATAGATATACGCTTGGTTTGTTTGTGTCGTTGTTAAGGGCGCCTCTATTACCTAGCTCATAGAGAAACCTATGTCAGTAGGTTCAATTTTACTTAAACCTTTTATATTTCGTTTAATACATCCCTACTAAGTATTAGTTTATTTCAGGAACTATATACGTATGTTTCTTGCCGACAAACTGGTCTTCCCACCAGATACAAAAGAATACAAATTTGAATTTAAAGATCTCGAAGAATTAGGATCACTTGGTAATGGAAGTTTTGGAACTGTAAAGAAGATGCGACATACAGCTACGGGCACGGAAATGGCTGTGAAAGTACGTCCGCTACGATTTTCGAAAATTGCATCATCGTCAGAAAAAATCGATAGTTTTGCAGAATCACTAATACGTATTAGTAATGATAAAAGTTTTGAATAGTAGGGTTTTATGAATAATCATTTCCGCTTTCCTTTTTTTGTTTGGAAAATGCATTTAATTTGTGCAAATAACAAAAAAAGCTTCCTGTCAAACTGCCAAAATAGATAATAATTTGTTTATTCAACTCACCTTTGAAGTATAAACATAAACCGTGCCAGACTATGAAAGCTAAATGTACGAAAAATCTAATAATTATTCGTTCGAACTGAATAATCAACTTATGGGAATTCCATTGTAAGGGTTACCAGGGCGGGTTGTAATGGGGGCCCATTACTGTTTAAAATATGGTATTCTTTAGGAAGTTAGGAGTTCCGTTCATGGGTTCTTAGGAGTAAAAGTCACGGAGTTACGGGTGAGTTACTGAAGTATTGTAATATGGGTGAAGGTGGATTGGAAAGTCCAAGGCTAAATTTAAGGAGTTAAAAGTGTGGTCGTTTTTCCACGTTCAGTAGATAGATAAATTACTAGGTAAATATCTGAAGAATATTGTTGTGAATGTAAAACTTCTGTTCAAAATAGCGAATACCATGTTTACCGGTAGTTTTTGTTTTTGTAAAACCTGATAGGATATAAAGTTGCTATGATTATCGCTGTCCTTTTTGTGTTTTGGCTTGATTTGTTTCATTGAGACGTAAAAATTTGTAAAACTGGTCGAAACATACTTTTCTTCCTTGTGGTTTGGGGAGCAATTTCATTTTTTTCAAAATTTAATTAAAATAAGAATTTTGAAAATAGTGAGTTACGAGTTTTCAAAATTTGCATAGAATTTCAGAGTTGTCTGTCCCTTCCCTAGAGTTTATTCGGTTCCACTGGAAGATTTGCTCATTAGCATGATAAAATTCTGTAAAGGAAAAGAAGAAAGGTCACCGCTGCATTCTGCGACCCCAACAAAAATCGATAATTGCAGGAAGCCTTTTTAAGTTCCCGCCGCATGTGTTCCTATTTGCGCATCTAGCTTTATACCATTACTTGTAAGTCTTACTGTAGATTATTGTGTGCAAAAGAGACATAGATAACTCGTATTGTTTTTGGATACGCTTTCTATTTAAAAAGTAAAAAGTAATTTATGAAATCAAGAAGAAATTAGTAATTCAGGTAATTTATTTGTGCGTTACGATCTGTATGAACGAGCATGTCTGGGTAACTAGTTAACATTTCTAGGATTACTGCCCTTCCATATAACTGTCTTGAAGGTATATGAGGAGTAGTTGTCCTGACTCTTAGAGGACTCTTAAATTAGTAGGGATTTGCAGATTGATATCTAGGCATTTCTAATTCTGAATTCTTGGCTTCCATCCAAGGCTTAAGTTGTCGATAGGAAAAATCAATAATTCCTATCTATGACGTTGTCTGAACATTTTCGATCTTCCTAATTGCATCACGACAGCTGCTTCTCGGAGAAGCGATGAAAAAAAACCTGTTTTTCCTAAAGAAGTCACTTTCGTGGAGTTGGGCTTAACTACAGAGTGAACTCGATTATTGAAGCCTCTTCCAAAATCCAGTGCAGGAAATACATCTTCACCCTTGAAGGGTTATATTCTGGTGGCTGCGACAGAATTGCGTCTGCCATCAACAAACTGGCAGTCATTGTTTGCTTACACAAAACAACTTTTTTTTTGAACTAATGCTAATTAAATGTACTGTTATTAGAGTATAGAAATATTTGTCGCATTATAGTACTGATTATTATTATATATTTATTCGAAAAATCCATGCTGCAGACAAATAAAACAAGTTGTTTGGAAAGTTTATTTTTTGCTAGTACACAGGCTCAAGTATATGAGGTTAGTAGACAGCATTGGTCTGAATGGGGCTGTAGCTTAGTCTCAGTTCTGTTTTGACAGTAAAACTAGTAGAAAACTGATACTTCTCTATTTGATGATTAGTCATTTTTCAGCGTGTTCGGATAGTCAGCTCTGGTGTGGATGATGTTGCCAGTTGCCGTTCAATGAAACGGCTTCAACAAGAAGTAGATGCTATCAAATCAGCCAGTAACTGTAAGCAGATCGTGCAATTTTACGGAATAACGTTCCACGAGGTTTGTATTAGGACGAACCGTTTCTTACTATGAAGGTAGTTACGGAAAAGTACAAATGTAACTCTAGAGGGAACTCGATTTTTAGATGAATGTTTGTGGCTCGTTCCTCATTTGTTCTGAAAATTCAAATATAGTTGTACTCAGTCGCGCTTGACTAAAAACGGCCTTCAGACTCGTAAGCAATGAGTACGGTTAACTTGAAGGCGATGTATGCGGTAATTCAGAGTCAGTAAAGTTGGACGAGTTTTGGCCAGCAGTCTGTCATGAAAAAAGATACTGAAGCATTAGTTCAGAAGCGTGCGAGAGTGATCTAGTCCAGATTGTAGTAGGGATTGTGAAGTCGGGATAGCAGGGACAGATAAGAGCGGCTGCACCGAACCGGGAAGATGATCCATGATTAGCCGATTTGGATGATTCGAGGCGTTCACCATTGGTCATTCAGGGGCGGAGCTTAACACGGAAAGTCTCCGCCTGATTTTGTCGCGAAACCGTTTTTCAACCTCCTGACAGCGCTCTTTACCTTGACTTTGAATTAGAAACACTGCATTTCTATGTTTGGAAGATACTGTAACAACTTTTTATAAACAAAAGTTGTTCCTAACTTCCCTATGATCTGCAGTATTTTTCAGGGAGATGGACTAGTTTGTATGGAACTGATGGATATTTCATTGGAACGACTCTATATGGCTGTACACGATTTGGGTTATCCTGCATTTGATGAGAATACGTTAGGAAGTGTTGCTATCAATGTGAGTTTTATCTAGGGGAGATTTATTTCAGTTTGTGGGCGTGATTTGTGAAGACTCGCTATCTCCCCTTCAATGTCTTGTACCTATTGATCTCAATGATCCCGCCCTCATGCTCTACCGCCTTTGAAACTCAATCGTTTGTGTGATCTATTATATCTTGATTTTGTTGTTTTTTTCAGACCATCATCGCTTTGAACCATATGAAAAGTCAATATCATATTATTCACCGCGGTAGGTTTTTGGTTTTGTTGAATTTCTGCAAATAATGTTTGCTTTTGTTTTTGAATCTTGCTGGTAAGCAGGCCATAACTACATTTTCAGATGTGAAACCTTCAAATATTCTGTTGAATAGGAAAGGAGAAGTAAAACTGTGTGATTTCGGTATCTGCGGATATCTACAAGATTCGGTGGCTCAGACTCAGGATGCTGGATGTCGGCCATATATGGCTGTAAGACTTATTTATATCTCTTTATACTTGAGGAAGTAACCATCTACAAACCTCTACTTTTCTTTTCCTAAATCCCTGAATTTTTTTAAAGCGTAGCAATTTTTGGGGCTAGACGCCGGTCAGGGAGAATGCGGATAGCAGTGAACGGAGTGAGTAGGACCAGTTAGTGAGCGAGGCTACTTACGAATCGAGTAACTACTATCGATCTTGGTATGATCGTTTTCTCTGGTACGAAAGTATAATATTTCCATATAAATCTGCGAAAGTCTGAGATCGGCGCCCTTTCTAGTTAGACAATTCATTAGGTTTGCGATGGCCTCGATGAGGTCACTGCCTTCTTACTAATCGGGTGGTTTTCCTGATCAATGAGTTTCGTTAGGACATTTTTGTCACAAGGTCGTTTTCTAGGGGTTTTGTCAGCTGCCTATGTAGTTGCAGTTATTTTGTTTACCTTCTGTCAATAAAAAGCACATTGAGCATTCACAAAAGTGGTGCTCCACTATCGATGTGCGCCACGAATAAGGCTATCATTCGACAACGTACCGACTCTGAATCTTATTCTCCATCCCCCTTTCCCATCGTTCCCCTTTTTCCTCAAACAAGAGTGGTATCAGTCAATTAGTATCAAAGAACGAGAGGCTTGGGAGGAGCTTGAGAGGATTCGGTCCGCAATTTGCTGTAGTGCACACTATGAACGGCCGTCATTAATTGTTTTTCCAGGTTGTTCCATCTTCGCTGCCGTCATAAATAATTCTTTTTTAAGTATTCAATCCCCAAAATCAGGAACTATTCCTTCAGTTGTTAAAAAAACAAACGACTCCCTGCTTCTTTTGTTTGATAAGTTGTAATTTCAGCCTGAACGTCTGATGACATTTTCAAAAGGATACGATATCAGATCCGATGTTTGGTCCCTAGGCATATCGATGGTACATTCTTTGCCTTGTTTTTTTTCCAAATAAGTTCTGAAGCTTCTAGCAATTTCACCATTAAATTTAATAAAGCTTTAAGATTCTGTTGATACTTACAGGTAGAAGTGGCAAATTTTGCCTTTCCCTATCCGGGATTCACAACAGCGCCATTATTTGCTCAATTGGATCTCGTCGTGCATGGTGATGCACCAATGGTGTCTAATCCCCTTTACTCGACTAAAACCAAAAACTTCATACATTACTGGTACGAAATTTTTTATTCTACTATATCGACTTTTGTAGCTAGCCTTGTAGTAGTGATTTCTCACATATCAAACTTTTCTTGTAATTTACTTGGGTATATGTCGTTTGGCGCGGGCCCTTCCATCGCGCCGTCCATTCAACGCGGTTTGTGAGCTGGACAACTCGTCAGGTAATTCAAACTCCTGATCACGCCAATCCATGCAAATAGACTGAGTACAATAGGTCCGAAATTCGGCGTAGACGCGTTACCAGAGGCGTCATCGATCGGTTTGTACACCAGCTGGATGGGCAGTGGATTCGCCGATTAGCGTGGTCAGGACGGTGAATCGTCAGGACGAGTTGTTCAGTTCAGGAACGCGTTGAATGGGCGGCGCCATGGGAGGGGCCGTGTTCCCCTTTTCACTTTCCACTAACAATGTTTGGTATTTTACAGTTTAACGAAGGATCAAGAGAGTCGGCCAACTTTTGTGGATTTGCAAAATACGGTTTTCTATCAGCACTATAATTCAATGGATAATCTAAGTGAATTGGTTGGAGCATACGTGGCTGAAATACTCAGTAAAATCGACTCTTTGTAGTGTTACTGCCACGGAATGTTTTAGGTTATAGAGATTTGTGTACGTACACGTTTACTAGTAATTGTTGAATTCCCTGTAAAAGAGCATTTACCTGTGATGATTTCTGAATGACCAAAATTCACACCCATATCGTTTACCTTCACCCTTTTTTCAAGAATCGTTCTCATTTACTACTCAGTTGGTCATTTATCATGACGTTCATGTCATATTTATTGTCTGGTGTACAATTCATTATTGTAACTTTGTTTTAATGTTGTAACGAGTGCTTATGAAGGATTTACGGTAATTAGTTTTAGGAATAACTGAAAATCCTTCATAAAATACTGTAAAATTTGATATTCAGTAACTCTCAGTCTATGTTCTGTCGTACATCCTGATGTAGAGCCCATGCCTAGAGTGGTTGTGATTGGTGGCTGCATTCATTGACCAATCATAGTTCGCAGTAGTCAGCTTTGAAACTTTCATTGAACGACTGCTTCCAATCATTAGTGATACTATCTTTCATCATTCTCTTTGTCTTCAGAAACTTTCAAATTTAATTTTGTATGTGCGAATCCTTTTTATTCTAACTTTTGTTTATTTGAAAACTATTATTTCGAGTTCACCACAGCGCGCTTTTTTTGTAATTTAAATTGTTTTCTACTCCATCTTATCCATCGAAGTATATGTAGCGGCGTGGAGCAACTAATGTTTTAGTTACTAGTTCCTACATAAAGTGTGAAGTGATAGGCTATGTTAAGTAATACCAATGAAATTAATGAAGGGCATTGTTGAAATATTGATAGCGTAGTGGATAGCATGCCTGCTTGACAATCATGTGTGTGTGTATGTGTTCGAGTTTTGCCTGTGATGCATAAATTTGCCGTTGTCTCCTCGTTTTGTGATCGTGAACAGTAGCGATATTGAACCGTTCCGGGTTAAACGATTTCTTGTTTACACGTTCTCTTCGTAAATAAATAGATAAAAACTGAATGCTTTTGATTTTTGTTTGTTGTTGTTTATTTCTTGCTTTTGTTTATTCTTGCCAATCATGTAGCTGTAGCCTTGACCTGTAGTGCTAGTCTATCTTTGCCTTTTTGAATTCGATTAGCTGATGCTCCCCACTTGGAAGGCTTCTGAAGTTGAGGACAATGGACGTGGTAACGGGCAGCGGATATACTGCGTGTGGGTACATATCCCCGAAGATCGTGTCGCGCTCGCCGCACACGACAGAGNGCAGTCGCGCGCTATGAAAGGAATGCTTGGAATTCCCAGTGGAAGGATACAGTAGCCGCAGCCATTGATTTGTCCCATGTGGAGCCCAAAGGGACTAATTCATAAGAGAGTACCAATTTTCGGTAAAAAGAAGGGCAGCCGAGGGATCTAAAGTTTTGGGAGTGCAACCCTAGAAAAAAGGAATAGGAAAGATTCATTGCTGTGGGAAAAAATCCTGGCTAACAAAACCATTCGTAGCGATTTCGAACTTTCTGAAAGCTTATGCGTGAGGACATGTGCAACTTGTGATGGCACTACTGCTCCATGATACATTTTTGGCCATCAGTTTATTTCGACTTCCGACCTTTTCACCGTGCTTCCGATTTCCGAAACTGGGAACGAGAGCTTTCTAACATGAAGAAATCACAAAAAAACCGTAACAGAATGGAAAACTTATTATTTTTTCACATTGGATGGGTCTAAAAATGCACAGTAGCTTGCTCTAAATACGAATAACGGCTATTGTAGCGGAATCGGATCACTACGTTTTAGACGAGTGAGCGTATGAGAATAGAATTAAAAGTAGGTCGATGGTGCTGGAGTGCAAAGATAACTATAAACGGATGTTTATAAATGAGGATTAGCGATCTCCAAGTCCCACAAAGTCATGTCTCATGTCCATTCTCTTGGTGTTTTCCTTGATATCTTTGTTCCACTCGTTGGACCCATAAGCCTGCAACGTTGTATCAAAGCTATTTAAACAGGAGGGATAGGGAGAACGGAAAGGTTCAGAAGCTAATGAATTTTTCCATTTCGGAATGAATACTTGAAAATCAGGGTCCAAAAACCCGTGGGACTTTGTCAAAATAAATGCTGGAAACGCGAAACATGTACAGGCTACTACAAAGCTCCGTCATGTTTGAAAAGTCTTTTTCGGTCAAAACCACTTGATGGGGAAGTAAAGGCAAATAGTGAGAAAGTCACTTCAGGGTTACCGAATCATCCATCCAGAAATAGTTAAACTCACATTTCGCTTCCCAGAGCTCATGCGGGGTGCACTGGGATCAAATCGGATGCCTGTAGATCGCTTTCTGGGCGACATATGGAAAGGAAAAGCGCGTGGGTACATTGCTGCTTGCTTGCCCTCCGTAAAGACCTCATGTTCCTGTAAAGGAAGTACTTTTTTTTCTAACTTTTACAAAAGGATTTTGATAGTAATGCTCTGTGTATAGCTGTAAAAAATAGAAATCAAGAAAGAGTCCACTCTTTTTTTGAAAAGGCTTTTAAAAGATGCGCTCAGCTGAAAAGTTGGAACTGCTATTCTTTCCTCTGAGACGCTTTTCAAGTAATAACATGTAAGGAACTTGTAAGGTAGCGTTAAGGTGGAAGAGACGAACAGCCGACCTTTCTGGAGTGGCATGGTTACCTTCTGAAAGCTCTCTACCGATGCATTTTACCTTTTACCTGATCAGGATGCGATCGGAGTAAGTAAATGAGTATAAGCCAAGTATGTGGCATGCTAGCTTCATTGCTGTTCAGTAATCATACTTTAAACTGATATGGTATGCGACTGTAGCTTCCCTCGTATTTTTTAAATTTTTATAAGTGTTTTAGTAGCAGTTCAGGACTAGGTTGGATTGGTAATGATAACTTCTGTCATGAATTGAGTAGTGAAAAGTTCTGTAATTACCACCAGGTAAAATACTTCTAATTTGGAATAATAAAAAAATACATACTACTTCAAAAACGCGAAAAAAATTCTTAGCTGCCAGCCTTGATTCAACAGTTACCTGCCAAGGACTAAAAGGTCAACTTTCAAAAAAGGCAAGTTCCCCCGAAATTTCAGTGATGCAGTATTGCACCCTCAAAGGAACCGCTCTCCATTAAAACAATTAGAGGGTCCTAAGGGGAAATTAGGGTTTTCTGAAAATTACCTATACTGTTTATTTACTGTTTCGTCAGCAGATGTTAAGGATGGAGCAGGAAATTTTTGAGCAGGAACTTTTCCATACAAAACTCTCAGAGATCTTATCCAAACAGGTCGCAGTGTGCTAGTACCATGTGAACGTTTTTATGTTTGTATAAAAAATATTCCCCGCTAGTTTTGCGGCTTATAATCAATGGTTTGAGCACTTCAAAACAGATCGAAGCGTTTTAGAATAACTGAAATATCGATTGTTAACTGGTGATCACCTGAGACAAGGCAGCGACAACAAAGATGAACCATATAATTGCGAGCCGAAAGTTGTTCATTTCTGTCTGGAAATAGGGTTTTCATACAGAACAGAAAAAGTTGGCGATTTTTCTTATATGAGGGTTTTCACGGTTATCGATCATCAGATGAATAGCCGTCAGGAATCATTGGATCCAAAAAAACGAGGTGGCAAAGGAATGCATGGCCTGTCTATCTGTGAATCGATAATCGTTCACCCGCGCAGACAATTATGAAAATCGTGCTCAAAAAGGGCAGAAAGGCCCTCTCTGTTCCTCCCTCTGTTCCTGTTGTTTTTTCCTCTTTGTTTCTAGAAAAATTCGTTGCATGTTGTACAATGTAGTAGACCGTTGAGTGATTACTGACAGGTTAGTCTACACTGATTAACAAGTTATTTGACAAGTATAAGGAAGTGTAAAAAGAAAGTCACAACGGCCTATCAAAGAGAAAACTCTGCATTCAAAGTGGTTCTCGTGATGTTTTTCAATGCAGTGGAGTGTCTGGGAGTGTGAATGACAAGTTAGATTCGAAAATATATCCCATGATTGAAAAACACATCTTGCAGGTTCAATACTGAGTGTATGAGCAGCAGAATTCGAGTTCGAGAGATCGGAGTGTTCCGCACCGAAGAAAAAAAAACCTTTTAAAAAGAAGCAAAAATGTTAATCACTATGGCACAATTCATTACGGATTTCGTACAAGCCAAAGCTGCCAAAAAATTGAAACTAGTAAGATCCAGAATATAGTCGTCAACTAAGCTTGTTTTCTTTCCATATTCTCACTGGTGACGCCATCCTAGGGAGTGAAACACAACTAGAATTGAGCAGTTCTTCCGAACTGTTCAGCTGCAGAGCGCCTCTCGTTTTAAAGATATCGAATTTGTCTTATACCATACATGCTCTTCATAAATATTGTATAATACCTGTTTGCTTGAGAATCCTTTGAGGGAACGTAAACAAATCTGTGTCTTTGAGACTTTGACTAGTTTCTTTTTATTCAATGTACTAAATTCAGCTGAACAATCTCCATGTCTGCCTTTCTTGAAACTAGGTGATTTATTACTCAGTAAAGAAGTGGTGGAGGGAGGTGGTGAAGTGACAAGTGGTGCACTGTCACACGCATAGTCACGGGTTTGAATCCCGGAGCGGAAGTCGATTAGGCCAACTAAGCCCTCCATACTTCTCGGAAAGGCTTAATTATTACCAGACGTGTCTGGAAGAGTAAAAGCGCTGAGTTGCACATCGGCTGGCTACCCAAATTCACTGAATAGGCCACATATGTACGCAGTGAGGACGGCACTACGATTCTGATTGGAAATCGAGTGCAAGGCGAATACCTTAGACGGGATTGATCGTTGCCCAAGGACTTTTATCCTTACTATTTGCCTTGTTTTTTTTTTTGTTCGTCAATTTTGCAGGTTATTGCAATTTCACTATTGAATCTGATAAAACTTTAAGATCCTATTGTATTCACAGGTAGAAGTGGCAAATTTTGCCTTTCCCCATCCGGAATTCGTAACAGCACCCTTGTTTGCTCAATTGGAACTCGTCGTGCATGGTGTCTAATCCCCTTTACTCAACTAAAACCAAAAACTTCATACATTACTGGTACGGAATTTTTTATTGGGCTGTATGTCGTTTGGCGCGGCCCCTTCCATCGCGCCGTCCATTCGATGCGGTTTGTGAGCTGGACAACTCGTCAAGTCATTCAACCTCCTGACCATGCTAATCCATGTCCAAATACACAGAATACGTAGGCTGCCTTTTATATTTCGGGATTTGAGAACAGGAACAAATACTATTTATTGAAAATCGCTTGACTGCCTTTCAAAATTCTCCACATTAAGATCTATACACTTTTGTATGGGCTCGAACCAATTTTCGAAGCACTCTTGCCACTCTGATGTAGGTAACTCTGAAACATGGAATCTGAACTCATCAACGGCTTCTTCGGGTGTCGAAAAAAGTTGTCCTCTCATTTTATTTCTTACGTACGGGATGAGAAGAAGTCACCCGGGGACTACATGGCTGATGACCTGTCAAATCGTTGTTTTGAATGCTCAAAAATGCAGTTTTTTGAGCCGATGTGTAGGAGCTCGCATTGTCGTGGCGTGAGATCCAACGCCAACAAATTTTTTTTACAGTCGAATGTTCATGCAAA